>PNEQ01120018.1:0-63543 GCA_003012365.1 Medauroidea extradentata | reverse complement strand
ACCAACGAATAGAAAATTTCCCAACAACGTTACAAATTAACTGCCAATGACAACCACAAGCATAAACACAATTTTTTAGATGTAGACATTTAAGGCAAAAGCCGAAAATTCAAGGCTTTTCCATGGTTTTCACGAGTCATTGTAAATTCACGGCCTTTTCACGGTTTCCCGAAATTCACGAGAGGGTGGCCACCCTGATATACTGTATTCCACCATTGCTGCAGGAAGTTGTATTTGTAATCATATTTATTTTGACTGTTCCTGAAGATGGGCTTGTATAATCGCTGCGTAGTAAAATCCAGTACTAGTAAAATACGGTGTTTTACTGTATAAGTGTAGCATTCATTTGGCCTGTAAAATTGTTTTATAAAAGGAAACTGCCCTATGTTTTTCATTTACAAAGTAGACATTCTTTTGGATCCCTTTAAAACAATTTAACAGTGTTCTACGGGGCGTTACTATGTTCTATCAGGAGGGTCGCTGCTAGGAATTAAACTTGGGGTCCTCCCTACTGTGATTCTAAGATTACTGTAATTGTTAGATTCTCACCATAAAGCCATTCAAGTGTGAAATTAAGAATTTTAATTGAGTACGAAATTATTTCAGTTTTGTAGAAGTCACTTGAGACTACATTTTCCTATTATGGAAAATTTTTTTAGCATACATAGTACAGTAAAACCTCTTTATAACAACCACCCCTCTATTACAACCCTTTCCTCAAGAACCATGGGGTTTTAAAATAGGGGTTTTGCTGTATAATTAAACCTCTTTATAAAGACCACCCCTATATAAAGACCCTATTGTAGGGAACCATGAGGGGTCTTTATAGAGAGGTTTAACTGTATTCAAATAACGGCATGTCAAAGTCAAAATATGCATGATTACAGTTGCATAAACCTAAGGAAAACCATCAGACTTACTGAAATGAAATAATTTACACTAAGATTAGATGTTGCAGCCTAATGGCCAAAATTTAAAAAAAAAAACATGATAGGACGCATTTTGGTATTTTTAAAAAACTGCTGAAAATAAGGTTTTTAATGTCGAAAATTATCGACACCTTAGGTGCACTAAAAATTAATACTATTTTATTTCATTCAAATATTTTGTTTTTGACAAATACTAGCAGCATTCATCCTGATTACAACGATACCAAGTGTATAGCAATGTGAATAGTCAACTCTTTGTGATGTATGTTTGCAGTAACAAATACGTGTCCCCTTCAGTGACGTGACAATTTCTTACGCTCGCCATCCTTACGGGGGGGGGGGGGGGGGAGAGATGAAGCGACGTAACCTCTCTCTTCCACGTCCTTCCTCAGACTGAAACGAGTGGGTTTCTGACTGTGTTAGATATCTACAGTAAATTCCCTCCATTAGGTACTTGAGGGGACCAGGATATTAGACACTACTTAATGGAGGGGTACTTTATAGAGGGTTCATCCCCAAAAATGTTACAGTGTTTACAGAGTTGTGGGTGCAATATTAAATTGTTTTGCCACATCACATTTCCTTACAGTTGTCAATAACTTGTAGGATCTCAAGTTTTTTTACAATACTGATACCAAAAAGCTTTTTGGCACTCATATTTGTAGGTTCATCAGATTTAAATGAGAAAAAAAGTTCACTTATTGCACATTTATTATATTGCAGTAGCTAGGGGTGTTCGAGGTTTCGAAAAACTTGAAGCCGAATCGAAGTTTGCAAACTTCGACTCAAATTTTATAACAGCAGTTGTCTTCGAAGTGGAAGTTTTTTTTTTGCTCTCCTAACACAGAAAACGAACGTATCACAAACACTGGCACTGTGTTTACAGTTGACTGACACCTCTTATAGACTTCACTTTAGCAGAAAATACTTTTGTTTGCAAATAACGTAAGTGGCACACAATAAAAATTACAATACAAACAACAAACAAAAAAAAAAACACGAATGGCAAAGTACGCTTCTGATGTTGCTCAGCATTGCCGCTGCCATATTCACTTGTTATCGTTCCGGCCATATTTAATTTTAATTGCTATCAGTGGTTCTTGCCAACATCCGTTAATTTATTTTATGTGACGCTTACGATAATGATGATGTATATCAACATAACAATTTACTAAACTGTTTTATGATAATGAGCTGTTACCGTAACTTATTTAATTTAAATATTTTTTTGTATCACAGAAATTTTTTTTACGAAAGCGCCATCTTATTTTATGGGTTCAAGGGAAATCTCAAATTAGAGAATGGCAGTCCTGCTAATATCTTAACAACCACGTTGCGTTAACCACTGCTCAAGCTTAATGGTTGTTGTTTGTTGTGCTTTGACTCAAATTGAAAACGTTACGTTAGTAATGTTCCCATGTTATAGTTGCTTACGTTAATGTGATACAGTTTTTTTGTATTTAACTTTTTGATTGCGTGTAGTGGTAGTAAATTGACAAAATGACTAGTAAGCACAATTGTGAGGATGATTTAAGTGACGAACCATCTACTACCAGCAAGTCTCAAAATGTTTCAGTTTCATTAAATATTATCTATTTGTTCTTCGGTAGAAGCGAAGATAAAAAAAACCTGTATATGCAAAACATGCAGAAAAGTTTTGAAAACACCATGTGAGTCACAATAAAATATTCTTCCAATCTCTGTTTTTTAGGTCTGTAATGCTTGTTGCTTAAACTACTTAGCAATCTCAAACTATGTCAGTTCCATATCTTCAGATTGAGTATCAAACAATAGGCATGCAATAAACACATTAGGGTGTACAAAAATTCGCAATGCCAGTTTCATTAAGACCTATAATGTTCTGGAATTAGCTTAATTCTTGATCAGTATGTGGTGGAAGGATGGCTGTTGAACACATCTTGAATTTTAAGGGCCTACGTCAAACCCTTCACCTTTTTGACATCAAAACATTCGTAGTTATTTTACAGTAAAACACAATAAAATTATTTTTGAAGGTTATGAATCATTAAAATAGTTAATGTTCTTTTATAATATATATAACAACTGTAAACTCAATTTATTTAGCCAAAAAAGTAAAAGTGTTTTAAATCTTAGGTATGTAGAAACTTTGTACAAGTATGCTCATGTACATATAAATGTATAAAACATATAATATATTTGAAAATAGAACTTTGAACTTAGACAATTTACTAATTTATTATTCGACTTCGAAGTAAGAAATGTGAGCTTCGAACATCCCTAGCAGTAGCCTACGAACGAATGTTGCCACAACATGCTACTGAAAATCAGCTATAAAAATATAACATACGTAGTCATGTATCCATCATGCAAACACAAAATGTTCGGCAGCGTCATAAATAAAATTAATTAAGATATGGACATCTGATCAGTTCACTTTAATATCACGCAATCTACCATTTACGAGGAATAAAATGGTAAAATGCTTAATTTTATTTACATATTACGTGCTGTTTACTTTGAATGACGGTTGCTAGACACGTCAACGAGAGATCACGTTTACAATTAATTGTAGGTTAGGTCGTCATAACAGCGGTAACAAAGGCGTGCGGTAGTCGTTGGCCACTGCATAGTAGAATTGGTAGCCAGACAAGGCAACCAACTGCAATATCTTCGTAACCAATGCACGTCGCAATACATTATTTTCAACTGCGAAAAAAATTTTTACATTCAACACAACTTTGTAAGTAAAGGATAATTTCAAAAGAATTACGTCTTCCACAAAATATAATTTTCTTTTTCGAAAAAAGTAAAGCATTACTTTGATTGAAATTTAATAATACGGTAAAATTTTACGTTGGAACTAAGGGAGTTTTTTGAGTGCTAAAAAAATTTCAATCCTAATGGTTACCGACCCTACAGCTGCCTTATACGAAGAAAACATTTGTAAACAGTTCTCACGAGACGCAATAGTAAATAAAACGATATAAAACTAAGTTTTTTGTGTACGCACAGAGAAATTATGTATTAATTAATGCGTTAATATTGCCAAAAAATATACGTAATAATAAGAATTTACTGGACAGGCCGTCGGAAATTGTACGTTATATTTATATTATGCCTATTAATTTGTATGGTGTTTCAAGGGACTGGCGCCTTTATACGTTAACAAGAGGGACGTACTAGAGAGAATTTACTGTAGTTACGTGATTCGGAGTATATGTTCTATATTGTGAGTTTCATAGGAATATGTGTGTGTGTGTGCTGATCTACACTAGTCTTGAAAACACTTAAGGGTATTAGACCATACCATTTGTCATTTGAGTAGTCCAGTTCAAAAACTCTCCTTGTCCATCACCCAGGAAAAATGAGTTCTGGACAGTTATGTGTAGCTTTTAAATGTGCGCTAAAGTTGACATGATGATAGTTTCCAAAACTCGCCTTATTCAATAACAGACACACTTTGAAAAACTGCTTTGGGAATGTCAAAAATGGGCTTGCATATCAATTTATCACGATTTTCTCAGTTTTAGTGAAAGTGGACAAGAGGAGTTTCGGAACTGGACTACTATTTATACAAGATATATTTTATGGCAAGGGTTATTATTCAGAAGTTTTAACTTAAGTTTTTTTATACTTATCAAATTTTCCACCAATTACACTTGCGAGGAAGAAACTGTTAATAATTTTTCTGTAATGGGACTTCATAAAAGTTCATAAAGTTAACAGCACTGCCAACTTTAGAAAATTTGTAAGTAAAACTTGTAGCAGTGTTAGTACACAACTCACAATGTACTGTAAAATTTACAGGACAAATTAAAGGCAAAAATTGTGTCATTAGTGAGGAAGGTTAAAATAAAAAAAACGTATTTAAGATCTGTACAAAAGTGTCCTTTTATTTATCATCAATAATTTTTTTTTTAATTTTCATTTTCATAAAAATGTTGTTGCCACATATAGGTGGGATATACAAGTAAAAGTTTGCACACAATAAGTAATTGCGGTGCATCACAAATAATACAAAACACTAGAAGCTATGCAGAACTGAAGAAATGGAAATAACCCAAACCAACCTGAAGGCAAACACGCTGCAAGGGGAAATAGAAGACACACAAGACGGCAAGAACTACACATGATGAAGCAGCACTCTTTGACGAAGCAATGCAGCTACGTCTGTGCAATACTGAGGTCACACAAACAGTAATAAATAAACATTACATAAAATGAGGCTGGGAAAGAAATGAATCTTGCTGCTAGTTCAAACATTGATTTTCAGCAAAACCCAACAAATGTTGTTTAGCTTGTATCAAGAGCTTGGGAGCAGCTGTATGTGCTGGAGAATTTTGTCAAAATGAACATTCACATGTTGAAAAACGTCAACAGTTTACCCAACAATTGTTCAGAACAGGTGGAGTTTTACGAAGAACATGAACTATGGCGGCTTTTGCTTTTTTTCTTCTCGTGTAAAAAAACTGAGGTTGGCATTCAAGCTCTCCTCAAACTGACTCCTCTTTTCTTGGAGTCTAGAAAATGCAGTATTCAATTATATCCAAGTCAGCTAAAAATAAATAGCTATATGTGACATGCTGTCACAGCGAGTGTTTAAGCATATGAAAGGAATCTACTGCAAAAACATTTACACCAAAAACAAACAAATTGCAGCTCAGTCGTGTTGGAAGAATGGTGTTTGCCAGCTGCCCCCACGGCTCATGTTAACTACTATATAAAAGTCCCTCGACAAAGTGGGCTAATTCATCAGCTACAGAAGACAACGTACAAAACAAGAATGCACTGCAGACATAGCTGCCTATGAAATAAATACATGATCATCAAGAAAATGACATGTGGACGGTCAAATAAACAAACATCAGTGCTATCTTCGGCCAATGAACTGCAGATAAAAACAAGACAAATACCACATGGTCTAACAGTTGTGATGACTGTTGTGCTCCAAGTGCTAAAGTAAATTTTATACTTTAAGATATGCAGTGTTAAAAAAAGAAATTATAATACTACTAAGTAAAAAAAAAAACACATGACAAGGTAAAAAAAAACACATTCACAATTTCAATACATTAAACTACCGGTACATTAAATCTGTCAACATACCTTAATGTGAAACTGAATCCAAAAGTTACAGTACTTAAAAAACTTTTACCAAAATTGCAATTTTGGACAAAAAAGATTATATTTATATGATTTGTGTTGCACTCTGAGAAAAAAACTAGTTATTCACAAAGTCAATAAATTGATGCAGTCTGTGCAATGTAAGGTGTACGGAAACACTGTAATGATACATAACACTGGGCATGTTATTTCCATTCTAGCCTAACAGTAATGTTACAAAACACAAAGAGTACAGTCAAAAGTCAATATAGTCCAAGCGAGACTGACATCACAGATAATTATTTGTCTTCAGTTTTTCATTATTATAAATTTCTTTGGGAGGGTCAGAATTAAATAAAAGGCAAATACGCACACTGAAATTATCTGGTTGATGCACATTGCTTGCTGTAATATATTGTTACGTTGAGCACAAATAAGGTAAAATGTAAGATGAACAAATATGGTTGTTTGGCCACTATATTTAGACCTCCCTTCCTGTCAATGTGGGTGGCAAGCCGGTGATTGCCAAACACGAGATCTTTTCTTACGATTAAGATAAGTCAAGTAATGTACGTAGTCTGGTACACAATAAATACGGTAAATGTATTTTTTCCATTTCCTGATTTAAACATACGCTGCTGGAGGGGCACTGTTAAAATGAATATGACTGGACAAGGGCAGGAGGTGTGGTGACAGGGGGCATGATAAGGTCAAAAGGCTCTCTCGCCATTCTCTATCTGCTGTGCTGTTGCCGCATATTAGCAATGCCAGCCGACTCGGTACCAGCACACACATTGGTTTTGACATTGTCGTAGTTTGCTGCTGATTTGCCAGGTAGCCCCCCCAAACTAGTGTGACGAAGACTGGTAATATTACGGGAATACCATAATTCATTGTGGCCTACAATTTCACTTCCAATTTTACTTTTCTCCAATATATTCGTAAAAGATTTTTGTGTGTGCCCTGCACATGTTAAATATAGTAATTTATGCTTAAGTTGAACACCGGGCCTAGATAACAATTTTGTTGCCCATCACATAGTTAATACAAATATCACAGTTCAAACAGTGTGCAAAAACCATGAACAGTAAACTTATTTGTGCATTTGAAATAAATACTGCAATTTAATTTCAAAAATACAATTTTCGATCAGAATAGCTTTTTCTCAAAAACTCAAACAGATTTTTATTTTTCTTCTTTTTTGCAAATATAAAGCACACTTATTGGATATGAACTCCGTCAATCTTAGAAGAGACAGAAAAGGCACTTACAAAAGTGCATATAACTGCAGCCATTACATTTCTCAAACTCAACATGAAACAAACACTTCTTAGCTTATTGTTATTGTGTATATTACAATGACACTCTTCCAAATACTGTACAATAAAAGTTTTGTTTATTTAGTTTACTAATTCTTCTTTTAACAGTGTCCTTTTGAAAAAAAATATTTTTTTAAGTACAAATAAGAGACCTACGTACTGATATACTGATATGGCAGTCAAAGATATGGCCACTCACCTCGTGTGTAATCACAACGGTACATGAACTAGTTCGGTCTTCCACATTGCACTCCTGCATTCGACAGAAACCGCTTGCAAACAGACTACCCACGGCGAGGTTATCCTCACGCCAACTGCTTGTATGTTTTAGCCACACTGCCGTACTTTATTACATCCCTTTTACATCTTCACAGAAGACATACAATAAATATATATATCTTATTTATATATATCTTTTATAATATAATAGTGATGCTGCACATCATTATAATCTTTTTTTAATTTGTATACTTCAAATAAAAACAAAAAATATATATAAACCATTATTTCTCTTTCGATTTCATTTTTCTCAGATTCTCAGTGGATAAATAAACGATAAAACATTATTAGCTGCCGTAACATTAACTTATTATCATCTTTAGCATTGAAATTTAATTCAAGGGTAAATATCATTAGTTTTTTTGACTACTAAGAGATCAAATTAATTGCAATTACTTACAAACACAGGTCCTACGAGATTCTCCCACAAGGGTTAGATTACAGTATAATGTTGGTATTGTGCAATTATGCATGTTCGTATGTATCCAGCAAACAACAGTCAATGCTTTCAGGTCATACATAAAAAACATTGCTGATAACAGCTGGGAATTATCATAGTAGAGGCTATAGTTATTGTACAGCTATACATGTGTTAATACAGACGTATCCTTGAAGTGATCTCTACGTTAATTTGGTCGTCTAAATCTGTCTGTAAAAAGTTTCAGCTGAATTTCTCAAGGAACTAATAATTCATTAAAAGCTGAATCTCGGTCGAAAATAAAATGCTAACACTTGCAAACGCGACACATTCAAGTCTATCAATAAATATGGCGAAACAGAGGGAGCCATGCTAGCACATACTTTCGAATATCATGCATAATGTCACACATACAATTTTCTTTTCATAAAGATGCTATGTAAACAAATGCTGAATTACCTTAATGCAAGCTCATTACGTAAATACACTATACTGTCAATTACAAAAGCCACAAATAAAGGAATTTATGTTAAAATATTATACATTCTCTGGCACCAGTATTGCTGTTCTGTGCACGTTGATTTTAAAAAATCTGAATTTAAATTTACTAAGCAAACCAACATAAAAACCATAATGAAATTTTACCAACATATTGTTTTCAATGTTTTGCAGGGCCTGCAGCTGTAATTATTGTGTAGCAGTACGAGATGCCAACGTACATGTACAGAACATGCCCCTGTGGGAGAACTCTCGCCTTGCTGGCTGTTAGTATGGTACGTCCTCACAGCGCACTACACTAGCAACGACGACGGTGACAGTGGTTAGTGTACTAACAAACAGAACATAATGCAAGGTGGAGATGATGTAGGCACTGTTGGAGTGTGTGTGGCTTGTCAGCGTGGGTTAGTCCTTGACGAGCCTATATATGTGGTGCTGGGCCCCGTGTTCCGACGTCGACACTTCGAATACGTACGCCGTACACAGTAGCGTCTCCTGGGTCTCCCTGTTGGTCACAACCTGCCAACACGTCAAGCAGTATTAGTACGCAATGAAAAATTACAGCACGGCCGGACATTTCATTCATCCACACAAAATCATGTTTCAATAATAACTTCATCTAGGTAAAGAATATGTTTTTTTTTTTTGCATACCTGAAGTATGGTGAAATTTTCGAGCACGCTGTTCATCATGTATTTCTCTGGCAAACGCTTCAGCTTGTGTATAAAATTGATCATGTATTCACACATGGGTGAACGGTGTATGCGGTATACAAAGCGGCCATTCTCAAACCTTGCGTACTCGGTCTCCACTTTCTCCACCACTTGCTTGCCGAACGAACACACTTTTGTGGAACATGTTATGGTCATATTCTCGTTGCTCTCATACCTGCAACATTGTGTGCTAATATTAGACAACATTCACACATACATATGTAAAATACATAAAAATTATTTACCATTGCACATCACCAATAAATGAAACAACTGAGTTCCTACAAAAATTCAATATCATTACTTGTGACTAGATTCAGTTTCTTGGACGTACTCCATTGCAAAATTGAACGACAGTCGTTCAATTTTGCAATGGAGTACGTCCAAGAAACTGAATCAAGTCATGAACTCCCATTGCACAGTTCTTTCAAAGATCATATCATTACTTGTGTTCCGTCAAACATACACGGCGTAAACACGTCTGTACGCAACCGATAATACCACACGTTTTAGAACTATGGCTAGGTCGCCATCATGCCCGATAGACTCTTCGAGCCCCCCCCCCCCCCCCCAAAAAAAAAACTACGTTCCGGGTAAGAGTCACACAAGATACAGTCAATAAAGTTCAGTTCACAAATAATAACAACCTAAGTACAAAGTTGACAGGTCTCAACATCCCGCCCACCAGAAATAGCTTATTTCTAATTCAGTTTTGGGGCCAAGAGGACAACTTGGCAACTGGTCTAGTTATCAGTCCTTGGCTTCAACGTATCTGAGCCACGCGAACTACACCATCTTCACCTGGGAAGGTACAAACAACTCTGCCCAGTTTCCAATGAAGGGGAAGTAGGTTGGGATCCCGAATTAACACCATGGTATCTGGCTCGATGTTTGCTGTGTTTGTATGCCATTTAGCACGCACTTGCAGCTGGTGCAAATAGTCAGTATGCCATCTGCGCCAAAAACACTTGATGAGCTTGTTGTAAGACCTGCCATCTAGACAAACGATTGAGAGGCACTGCTGTCAGGTCTTCTTCGGGTAGACTGTGTGCTGGTCCAAAGGTTAGAAAGGGACTGGGTGTTAAGGCAGCAAGATCGCTTGGATCTGTGGACAATGGGGTCAGTGGCCGTGAGTTCAGGACTGCTTCAATCTGTGTGAGCACAGTATAAAACTCTTTGTATGTCAATATCTGGCTGCCTACGACCTTGCCTACGTGTGGGTCTTGACTGACTTAATCCCAGCCTCCCAAAGTCCACCAAAATGGGGTGTACCAGGGGGGTTGAAGTGCCAAGTTATTCCCTGGTCACACAATGCACTGGAAATTGCCGAACTGTCCGAAGAGTTTTCAACAAAAGATTTCAAGTCTCTCAGCTGATGATTGGCACCCACAAAGTTGATCCCGCAATCGCTAAATAAATCAGTGCAGAGGCCACGGCAGGTCACAAACCTACGAAAGGCAGCAAGAAACGCCTCGGTGGACAAATCAGAAACCAGTTCAAGATGTAAGGCCTTTGTCGTAAAACACACAAATAAAAACAGGTATGCACTGGCTGTTCGTGGCCTTCTAACTCGAGCTATGGTGATGGTAAACGGCCCAGCATAATCTACGCCGGTCTTGAGGAAGGGTTTTGCCTGCGTGACACGTGCTGAAGGAAGGTTCCCCATCCTGGGAACTACTGGGCTAGGTCTGCAACGGAAGCAGACGAAGCCGGTATAACTGTTGTCGAACTACATCCTTGCCATTGATGATCCAAAATTCTTGTTGAAGAACAGACATCAAATGTTGAGGAACAGGATGTAGCAAGTCCTTATGCAATTGCTCAATGATTAACTCTGTCAGATGGCATTTTTTTGGTAATAGGATAGGGTGCTTCTGACTGAATGGCAATTTTGAGGCATGAAGTCTGCCGCCCACCCTGAGAATACCCTCTGTGTCAATAAAGGGGTTCAACCGCTGGAGAAGAGATGGGCATTCACCCTTGGCTACAGCTGCAAGCTCTCCTGCAAACTTCACTGCATGAGTCTGTCTGACCAGCAGAATAAGTGCAGCTTGAAGCTCACTCACTTCAAGTGTACCACTACAATGAGTCTTCTCTGGATGAATAGCATTGATGAAACGCAAGCAGTATGATGTGATGCGTTTAATTTTGGTGAGGGAAGAGAATCTATCAAGCAGTGCGAGATCACCATCAATAACAGCTCCCACAAAGGACACCGGCCGCTGACTGCGTTGTTCCACTAGTAGATCAGCTTCTACAGCATGCCGTTTGCACAAAGTAGGCCACGCTGTCTCTTCTTGCAACCACCGTGGTCCTGTCCACCACAAAAAATGATTGACTAGTTCAGATGGCACCAGCCCTCTCGAGGCACAATCTGCTGGATTCTCCTCCGAAGGTACATAATGCCACCAGTCAGGTGAAGTTTTTGTTTGTATTTCTCCCACACGGTTGGCCACAAATGTCTTCCACCTATAGGAAGAAGAACAAATCCAAGCAAGGGTGACTGTAGAATCTGACCAAGCCACCACCTTCTTTACGTTTAGTGAAGGGGCCAAAGTATCCAGTAGGTAACGCAGAGTTCTTGACAGTAAAACTGCAGCACACAGCTCCAGACGAGGTAACGTCACCCTTTTTGTCGGTGCCACCTTGGATTGACCCATCAACAAATGTATCCAAACAGGTCCTTGCTGGGGTATCTCACGCATATATACGACTGCTGCATATCCTAACTCAGAGCTGTCTGAGAAGCCATGAAGCTCTATCATCGAGTCCGGGGTTTTTACCAGGGGGCCTCGAGGAATAGTAATGTCCTCCAACTGGAACAATTCCTCCTTGAATTGAAACCATTGTCGCTTTAGCTTGTCGGGCAAATCTGAATCCCAGTCGACACCTTCTAACCACATCTCTTGAATCATGGTCTTTGCCAGTAACAGAAGTGGTGACAACCAACCCAAAGGGTCAAATATTTTGGCCACCTCTGACAGAATGCCCCTTTTAGTGTACTGGCTGCTTGTGGGGAGTACCTGGTACGAGAAAGTGACGATTTTGGTTTCCAATGAAGCCCTAATACCTTCAAACCAGCTCACTGTAATCAAAGAAATGGGCCACCGGGTGCTGGAGCTGAGAGGTGGGTAAACTCGCTAAGAACTCTTGACTATTGCTAGCAAACTTACGAAGGTTAAATCCTCCCGACTTCAGTATGTCAACAAGTTCTTGCTGAAGTTTTAAAGCTTCCTGCAATGATGCTGCTCCTGTCACTATGTCGTCCACGTACGTATCGGAAACAAGAACTTGAGAAGCACGTGGAAACTTAGCCTTCTCATCCTCTGCGAGCTGGTGAAGTGTTCGAATCGCAAGAAAGGGGGCAGCAGAAACTCTGTAAGTTACTGTCTCCAAGCGGTACTCCTCAATGGGTCCTTCATCATCAAATTGCCAGAGAATCCTGTGGTAATCCTGTTGTTTCGGATCGAGACGAACTTGTCTGTACATCTGCTGCACATCAGCAGTGAATGCAACCTCATGAAGTCTGAGGCAAAGAATGAGATCCCTGAGGTCACCTTGTAGCTTCTTCCCTGGTAATAAGGTATCATCCAGAGACAAGCCTGATGAGGTTCTCGACGACGCATCAAAAATAACTCGCAGTTTTGTTGTTGTGCTATCGGGTTTCAACACACCATGGTGTGTATGTAGTAAGTTGAAGGTGTAGTTACCTCTGAGTCAGGTATCTTTTCCATGCATTTAAATCTGTTGAGAGCCTGGAATCGAAACTTTCCTAGTTCTGGAGCTGCTTCTCTGAAGGGCAGTGTTACAGTGTAGCGCCCATCCACTCCACGTGTATGGGTTCTTTGAAATATCTCCTCACATTGGATTTCTTCTGGTATGTCGCAAACTGCAGTTGGAACTTCTTCCAGTTCCCAGAATTTCTTGAGGATGTCCTCTAACGGCACAACTGAGGCATGGAAGATAGTTGATACGAGGGATACGTGAGGTACGACGAGAGTAGAATCTATTTTCCCCATTACCAACCATCCAAAAATAGAATTCAGGGCAACAGGGCAACCTGGACTTCCTTCCACTCGCCCACCAGTCAGTAGGTAGGGGAATAATTCGGCACTTAACAGTAGATCGATCGGGCGAGGTGTTGCGAAGTGTGGATCTGCCATTCTCAAATTCAACAAATGTTTCCAGTTCTCAGAACCCAAATTGGTGTTCGGCAACATGTCGCTTATCTTGCTCAGAACCAATGTGTCAATGGTAAACGAATGAGTGTCATCATTGATAGGCTGAATTTGACATGTGGCGATTCCCTCTGCCGCTGTGACAGCCACACCTGAGAGACCATGCACAGATTGTGAACACTTATGTTGCGATACTCCAAGCCGTTGTAGGCAACTGCTGGTGATAAAGCTCGCCTGGCTACCTGAATCCAGTAGTGCTCTGCATGTTTGGATGCCACCACTTGCATACTTCACCCTCACGTTTGCGGTAACTAGCAAGACAAATCAAGTCTCTCCAGTGCTGGTTAACGTTGTAGTTGGAAGAAACTGCTGGCCACTGCTCACCTTGTTGTCCTTCTCCTGATCGCTGTTCCAATGTATCCCGCTACCTGAATCCTGACTGACTTGTGCTTGGTACTCGATATGAAGCGAAGTGTGATGACGTGCATCACAAATTCTACAGCTGGTCCTCGAACGACAGGAGGTGACAGTATGAGATTGTCGCAGACAGTTAAGACACAAGTTGTACTCTCTGGCAATACTGTACCGCTCCTTAGATGTTTTGTTACTGTACTGAAGTGTGGGCACCTTGACAGTATATGAGGGTCCGGACACAACACACACTGTTCACTAATCTCACCGGCATGACCCAAGAATGAATGTGTTGGCTGCACTGGTGATTGTCTCCAACTCGTCTGTCCTGTCTGCCTCCGAGGGGGTTGGCTTGGTTTTTGAACTATTTTTGATTTTTGTCCCGATCACAGCGACTCAAACATGCGTTGCCGTCCTTCCCAAAATGCAATAAACTGGTCCAGAGTTGGTAGACTTGCTGGATCTGTGATCGTGACCTCCCAGTCCTTGCATAGATTTGAGTCCCACTTCCTTTCTAATAAATATATTAACACTGGATCCCACATGTTGACAGCCACACCTAACACCTTAAGGGCAGCAACGTTTTCCTGAATCGCTGCTAATAATTGAACCAATGTGGTGGAAGTTCCTGTACCAGATGGTACGTTGATCAAGGCATCAAGATGGTGGTTAACTATCAGCCTCTTGTTATTGTAGCACCTCTGGAGAATCTTCCAAGCCACCTCATAATTTTCTTCAATAAGTGAGAGCGATTGAACTAGAGACAAGGGTTCACCTTGCAGTGATGACTTCAAATACGACAGCTGTGTGTGTTTTGCTATTAGTGCCTCAAAAAGATTAGAGAAATTTTGCCGTGATTTTATATCTCTCCAAAAGTTGGTAACTTGATGGTAGGTAATGCCACCCTTGTAGCATTGGAGGCAGAGGAGGAGTGTGCTTCACCGGAGACAGGTAGTTTGGCCACAGTGTCTGCAAGAGCCATGACCTTGTAGTATAGCTCGTCGAATTCATCTAGTCGCCTGTCATGATCGTCTATGTTAAACTCGGTGATGTTAGATGCCTTGGTAGCGATGAGTACATGATCATTGTCAAAACCAGACCTGAGCTGGGCCAAATCCCGACAAGTGGCATTGAGTAGTGTATGCTGAGTGGGATCAGACTGTGCCTTATTGGCCAATGCAGAAGCTCTTTTCAGACGTTTTTCGGCCAGTGAGAGCCTCAGCTCTGCAGCCGCGATGATAGCTGCTGCCATCTCGTGTTGTTGTTTTGGATACCTCGAAGCAGGAGTCGTTCACCCGGCGGAGTGACCTGGTCACTTTGAGTCATTCACTAATCACAAAATGGTCGTCCAAGAACCGGTTCATGAACAATGATTCCGAGACCCGTTCACTACCGAAAATTACAGTTAATCGTAAGTATTACTTAACTTCCGTCGACATTCCTCGTAACGGTATATTACAAATTATTATTTATTTATACCGCATGTGTCGTGTTCGAGATGATAAATAACCGCGTCGAGACTTGTCACACTCGGGAGCCTAGCTTGTTCTTTGTCCTTCCCTACACGGCCCGGCAACCCTCGGTAAACAACTTCTTCCCGTCCGACTCGCACCGATTTTCTAACTCCCGACACACCGAATAATATCCACCCGGAGGACCAAAATGTTCCGTTGAACATACACTGCGTAAACACGTCCATATGCAACCGATAAAGTTAATAAAGTTCAGTTCACAAATAATAACAACCTAAGTACAAAGTTGACAGGTCCCAACATCTTGGATGTTTTACAGGTCAACAAAACTCACACAGTTTCTTCACACCCATTTGTTTGATGCCCAGTTCTACTTTCACTTGAGAAAACTTGACATTTTTAATTATGATGAATTGCACATAACATAAAGCAGAGTCCCGATTTAACTAACTCTGAAATAACGAAAACATATATTTAAAGAAAGGATTTTTAGGAACCTTAAAAAAATAACAAACAAATAAAGGTATGAAATAACTAAGTTACTTTGATAAAATGGAATATAAATAGTAATGTAAGTCTATTAAAAAATATTACATACTTATTTCTCCGTAGATTATCTTAAACCATCCGTCGAAAAAAAAAAATATAACTTTGGCAGTAGGTATGACAGATGAGTATGCGTGGCCGAGCGAGCGACGCTGTGTTGCGTAACAAGCGCGCCTAGATCCTCACCCTGGCGGCAGGCGAGTGAACTAGCATCTAGATACCCAGTCTCCACAGTGCGGCGATGGACAGCACAGGAACTGTTTGGACTGAATATTTGTGTACATACTATTAGTGTTCTGACTTTGGACCTCAGTGTTTGTATTTCCCACGCACGAGCTTGGTGCGCACCTTCAACTGTTTACTAGGTGCTAGAGTTGGCACGACTGCACAGGAAGCAGAAGAACCAGTTGTGAACAAGACAATATGGCGGTAAGTCATGTTGCGGTTCGCTGCGGTCTATCGGTTGAATTTTTGTGGCATCGTTGATGATAACTAGTATTTTGTTGTGTCGTGTTTTGTAATGTTTATGGAGAAACATTATTTGGTCCTCCGGGCCGGACCGTGCCGGTTTTTTTGTTGTTGTTTTGGGACGTGTTGAAGTCGGGCATTTGTCGGTACTTCGACACAGAACAGACTCGTTCGCAGTGCCGTGGTTGATGTTTGTGTGCTTCGTGCTGCAAGAAAACACGTTTTCTGGCAAGAAGGTTATCGTGGACGTGAACATATTTCAGCCTTTTGTGTGCACGTGTTTCATTTTAGGCCTTTGTGTGCACGTGTTTGTACTAGTGCCGTTGTTTTAGTCTTGGGGCTTCTCTTGTGAGTTGACTTTCGTTCCATTTTCAGAAATTTTCTCTGGTACGTGTGTTAGCAATTTATTATTCATCAGCTTCGTTCTGTAGTTTGGATTGTAGTATTTTTTATTTTATTTTTTTGGCTTACGTTTTTTGGCCTTATGGTTATGTCTCATTTGGTTGTAAGCTTTCTTGGATAACTTAACCCTTTTGTACGTGTCCTCCTGCGGACTTTCGGCATGAACACTTTTGGATAGGTTTCTGTCACCAACTTTGTTTCTAGTGTCTGGTGGTAGGTTGTTGTTTCTTTGGAGTTGTATTGTGATTCCTTGTTGTAATGTCAAAAATGACTGAAGCAAAAGCAGCCTTGTTACGGCTTCATCTGGCAGAGAGTCGCCTTAAGCGTGCCCATGATCTGGCCCAGATTGTTACGAAAGAGCCATCCAAACGTAATCTGTTTCTTGCCACCACCTGTGATCTGTCTAAGGTAAGAGATAATTTTGATACTGATTTTGTTACTGTGCAGTTGGCGGTGGATAAGTTGCCAGATGTAGATGCTCAGGAACATGCTGGGCACATGGCAGAATTTGAAGAGAAGTATTTCTATGTAATGGAGATGGTAGCTGCACTCACAGAGGAATCAAAAGCCCAGGTTTTACCCACAGCTAAGGCCCACCAATCTAGGGTAGCCTTAACCTAAAATAACTCTGCCCAACTTTGATGGTGATTGTAGGCAATGGCCTAATTTTTGTAACCTGTTCTCCACTTCGGTGTCTGAGAATGCTGATTTGTCAGCAGTTGAGTAACTTGCATATTTGAAAGGTGCACTTCAGGGGGAGCATCTTGGTATGATCCAGGCATTAACCATGTCTGAGGCTAACTTTAAGGTTGCTTGGGATCTGTTGGTGGAGAGGTATGAGAACAAGCGACTAATTGTTAATGTTCATGTAGAGACATTGCTTCATGCTCCATCAGCATCATCCAACACCCCCGCTTCATTGCGTCGGTTGCTGTGCATCATTACAGAGAATGTTTCCGCTGTTAAGACTCTTGACGTTCCGGTAGATCAGTGGGATTTAGTGTTGCTTCCCATCCTATGCAAGCGTTTAGATGCCCAGCTCCAGACACAATGGGAGCTCTCACTGGGTCGTTGAGTTACCCACTCTGGCAGAATTCGTCTCCTTCCTTGATCGACATTGTCGTGCCCATGAGACGGTGAGTTCGGCAGCTAGCAAAAATGCTGGAGCTTTTACACTGCGAAGCTCAAGCCTCCACTTACAGTGCCCCTTTGGAGACAGCCTCGTAACGAGTCCCACAAGCAGTCATCCAAGTGTTTGGTGAGTTTCGACAAAATCAAGTGTTGTCTGTGTGAGGGTGCACACAGTGTTCAAATGCTCAGACTTCAGTGGCTGAACCCCTAGGCAACGATATTCCATTGTCAAGAAACGCAAGTTGTGTTTAAACTGCCTTTCTCAGACACATCATTCCAAGACCTGTCTGTCGTCATCATCGTGTCGTCATTGTGGTGCCCGCCATCACACATTACTCCATTTTGAAGTTGACGCAGCAGAGAAGGGTACCGGTAGTCCATTGTTGCAGCCAGAGTCTGGCTCCTCTTGTTCCACCGACACTTGTCCTCCCTCTCTACCTGCTGTCAGTCCAGTTTCGTCAAGTGCCTCTCCAGTTGTGCTCCTGTCCACAGCCCAGGCCCAGGTTATAGATTCCAAGGGCACACCTCATGTTGTTAGAGCCCTTCTGGACACAGCCAGCCAGGCTAGCTTCGTCTCGGAGCACTGCTGCCAAAAGCTTGGGTTGGTTCGAAAGAAGACTCATCTTCCCATACAAGGGTTATCAAATGCAGTGGTCAATGTGACAAGGTCATTTGCTTCTGTCATTGTGACCCCTTGTGGAACTCCTGACTTGTAGTTTGCAGTTGGTGTGTTTGTCATCCCACATATAACCAGTAAGCTTCCAGGTGTTCAGTTGTCCAGTGAGGTGCGCCATTCTGTAGCTCACCTGAAACTAGCTGATCCTGAGTTTGATGTTCCTCGTTCTGTGGATCTTCTCATAGGGGCTGATCTTGTACCTCATTTCCTGACTGGAGGTAAAATCGTAGGCTCTCCTATGGCTCTCGACTCTTATCTTTGGTTGGATACTGATGGGCAAGGTAGAAGCTGAAACCCCTGCACCATCTTCAGACTCGTTTTGCATTTCTCTTTTGACGTTGAGCCCCCTGGAAGAGGTTGTGAGGCGATTTTGGGAGATTGAGGAGTTCCCACCAGCAAACCACAAATCGGTAGAAGAGGTGCAGTGTGAAAAACTTTTCTTAGAGACTCGCAGTCGAGAGGCTGCTGCTAGGTATATTGTGTCTCTACCTTTTCGTGCGTTGGCACCGGAACTAGGTGCATTTCGGCCACAGGCAGTGAATCGGCTGCTTCGTCTGGAGCGGCGTTTTGAAAGGGACCTGACACTTAAACGGAGATATTCAGACTTCATGCGGGATTACCTTGCAGAGGGACACATGGAAAGGGTACCTGTGTCAGAACGGTCATCCTTACCTTCCTACTACATTCCACACCATTGTGTAATTAAGCCCGAGAGCACAACAACCAAGCTTCGTGTTGTGTTTGATACTTCTTCTAAGAGCTCAACAAGGGTGTCTCTCAATGATACGCTGCTTATTGGACCCAGGCTGCAGCAGGAGATTATTGATGTTTTATTAAAGGTCAGGCTGCATATGATTCTGTTCACAGCTGACATTAAGCAGATGTATCTGCAGATAGCGGTATGTTGCAGTCATCAGGATCTTCAGCGCATTGTTTGGCGTTTCAGTGACAGTGATGTGGTGGAAGATTATCGTTTGAAGACAGTTACTGACGGTGTCTGCTCTGCTCCTTATTTGGTGCTCCGTACCTTGCAGCAGTTGGCTGAGGATGAACAGAAGCAATTTCTCATTGCAGCTAAGGTGTTGAAGTCTGATGTCTACATTGATGACGTGGTCACTGGTGCTGATTCTGTTGAGTCTGCATTACCCCTTCAGAGGGAGTTGATTTCGCTACTTGCTGCTGGTGGATTCAAATTGCGAAAATTCGTCAGCAATCATCCAGCCTTACTTGATTAGCTTCCAGAGGAAGATGTAGAAGCTCCAGAAGTCCTGTCGTTGGATCAAGACAGTCAGGTAGTGAAGGTGCTCGGGTTGCAGTGGAACCCTACTGTTGATTGCTTTTCATACAAGATATGGCCTAGTCATAAACAGACTACCAAAAGGAACATCTTGTCAGATATTGCTAGGATATTCGATCCTCTTGGGTGGCTCTCTCCTCTTGCCATGTTTTCGAAGCATCTCATTCAAACCCTCTGGCTGGCGAAATTGGATTGAGATTCCAAACCTCCTTGTGATGTTGTCCGAAAGTGGACAGAATTTAACAGTGAACTACCGCTTATAGCATCAGTTACTGTTCCCAGGCAGGTCATTGGCCCTGCTGGGTCTTCATACCAGTTACACGGATTCTCTGACAGTTCCGAGACTGGTTACGCTGCAGTGGTTTATTTACATCTTAACACACAGAATAAAGTTACCACATATTTGGTTGCAGGCAAATCAAAGGTCTCTCCAGTCAAAGTACAGTCCCTTCCACGGTTGGAGCTTTGCGGAGCTTTGTTGTTGGCACGGCTGCTCATCTGGCAGAGTTGTTTGCTCCTGTTTTCATTTTGTCAACCATTACTGCTTGGACACAAATAGTTCTATGTTGGGTAAACTCCTCTCCGCATCTTCTGAAGACTTATGTTGCGAACAGAGTGAGCAAGATCCAGGAGCTCACCAAGCCAGCTTATTGCCCTCGCAGCTAGTTGGACATCACTTGTGGTGGAGTGGTCCTTCCTGGTTACGTGAACCATCTCACCAGTGGCCATTCAGCTCTCAAGGTGTGATTGATGACCCAGCGCTGCTAGAGCACAAGGTTATGGTTTTGGGAACATTTGTGCCTTCCGACCATTTTGTGAGGCTACTTGCTCGTTTTAGCAACTTGGCGAAGCTTTTAAGAGTAATGTCGTTAGTGCTGCGTTTCATCCAGAATTGCCGCGACCCTCATGTGACTCGCCTTACCTGGGCTCTTGACTCCCAGCGAGTTAGACAAGTCCCTTGATACGTTGATTTTGAATGTGCAGTCTGTTGCATTCAAGGATAAGCTTGCATCTGTGCGAAATGGTCAACGTTTAGGGCCCCAGCTTCGAAAACTGGTTCCATTTCTTGATTCTGCCGGTCTGTTGAGGGTGGGTGGTAGACTCCAGCATTCTGATCTCCCCTTCACACATAAGCATCCAGTGCTGCTCCCAAGGTCCCATGTGTTGACGGACCTCATTATTAGTCACTATCATGAACGGAATCAGCACTCTGGTGTTCACACTTTGCGAGCTCTGTTGAGCGAGAAAGTTTGGATCTTGTCTGATAAGCAAGCTATCACACGGAGACTGCGCCATTGTGTACGCTGCTGGAGAGCAAGACCATCACCCCGCACACCTCTTGTGGGTAATCTACCTGCCATGAGAGTTCAACAGCTAGGGCAGGGGTGGACTATGCAAGACCTATTCAGATAAAGGCCAGTAGGATGCGTAAGTCCCCCTTGTTGAAGGCCTATTTGTGAATTTTTGTTTGTTGTGCCACCAAGGCAGTACATGTGGAAGTAACCTTGGATTTGTCCACTGATGTCTCCTAAGCTGCTTATAAACAGTTTGTATCTTGCAGAGGAAGGTCATCACACATCTACAAAGACTGTGGGACAAACTTCATTGGTGCCCACAACTACCTGAGGAAACTCCAGCAGCTCCTTGCATCACCTACTCAACAGAACAGAGTTTTCGAGACCTTTGCACCACTCGGAATAACTTGGCTTTTTAAGTCCCCTGCTGCTCCTCACTTTGGTGGCTTATGGGAAGCCGGAGTAAAATCTTTTAAGACCCACCTGGTACATCTCATTGGGGAGCAAACTCTAACCTTTGAGGAGTTGTATACTGTGGTTGTGCAGGTGGAAGCTGTCTTGAACTCCAGACCCTTGTGCCCTCTCAATTCGGACCCCAATGACTTTGCTGCTCTGACTCCAGGACACTTCTTAACTATTGAGCCCCTTGTCGCTGTACCTGAACCCAATCTTGCCGAGGTGACCTTGAACACGTTTCAACGCTGGCAGTTGGTAGAACGCATGCATCAGGACTTTTGGCTACGCTGGCACAAGGAGTTACCTTCATACCCTTCAGCAACGCTCAAAATAGCTGGAGCCTGGCTCAAGTGTTATTCCGAACCAACTTGTAGTAATCAAGGATGAAAGACTACCTCTAATACAGTGGCGCCTTGCATGTGTGGAGGAACTCCATCCAGGTGGAGATGGCATTACAAGAGTCGCTACGGTGCGCACTGCCAATGGAGCTTTCAAACGTCCAATAGTGAAATTGTGCCCCCTACCTGAACAATGTTACATTTTTTGAAACTGAAGCATTTCAAGGTGGGCGGTGTGTTTGAACTGAATATTTTTGTATACAGTAAAACCTCTTTATAACGATCCCTCACGGTTCCCGAGATTAGGGTCGTTATAGAGAGGTGGTTGTTTTAAGATTTTGGACCCATTTGGAATCACTATATGTCAAAATAGGCCATTTTCGCATTAAGTCCATGTTCAGTCATCTTAAGCAATAATAAATCTTGCATTTAAACTTAGCTGTAAACAAAATTTATGACCAGGTGTCTTTTAGAGAAAAGGCGATAGTGTATTCTACTCGTGGGGCTTTTCTTTTACGCAGTGAACGCTTAGAAAGTCACGCGCTGTCAGGTTACGTGCCGTGTCGTCACTTGCTTGTTATCGGCCGGCCGGGAGGATAGACCATGATGTGAGAGGGGAGGTGAGTGCCAGAGATGGCTGTGCGAGCATGCACCGATCAATACCACAGCCACAGCAGCTGTCCTCTTCAGCACGTCAGCCTGCTCTGCCATGAGACCGACTGAAAGATAATCGCGGGTGTGCACAGTGACGTAACGTTATAGCTCAGTTAAAATATTAAAGTTACATGTCAATGTGTAAACTACTTTGTTCAGGACAAGGAAAATGTAGCGACATGGCCTCCACTCTACTAAAAGTGTACTATTAATTAGTTAACAGCATAGTCGTAGTGGTTGTATAAGGTAACGTTTAAATTTATTAAAGAGTACACAAGTAAAAAAAAATCATGAAAAAACTACAAGTACACTAGTAAAAAACTTACAAGATATAATATCCAACAAACGTGATAAATTAGGCAGATTATTTGTTTACTATTATCACTGCGTTGACTGGACACTAAACAAACACGCAATAAAAGAAAGTCTCACACATTAAAGGGCAGATCGTAAACAATGTTGACTTCGGGATGCCGAACTTCCGCGCAATCTCTGACTTCAGCTTTTGTGTTGATTCCACTTTCTTGATTATTTCGTACTTCTTCAGAAGCGACAAGCCCGACTCGCTTCCCACTCATTATGGAAATATTGAAAGTCCGTATGAAGTTTTAAAAAATGTACGGGTCGTCAACAATAGTTTACAGAATCAAGCCTAATAATCGTAACCAAATCGAAAGCCAAAAAACTGCATGGGTCGTCAATAATCGTTTACAGAATCCTATTCACGTGAGGGGAAAGGAAGATAAGAGTACCGTTACGGTTGGAGAGAGGAAGGATGAGTTACCGCTTCCCACGTGGAGTACAGTTCTCGCCACTAGAAATGCAACACGGCGCACAAAAACCTATTTTTTGTTTCCTTTAAATTTGAAATAAAAAAAATTAAAAAATCGTGGTTTGCCAAAAAAAGGTCATTATAAAGAGGTTTTACTGTATAGCCTATGTGGTGTCCAAATTTTCAGTGTTGTTAATGTGTCCTTCTCAGACTTGTGTATATACTATTAGTGTTCCGACTTTGGGCCTCGGTGTTTGTATTTCCCGCGCACGAGCTTGGTGCGCACCTTCAACTGTTTACTAGGTGCTACAGTTGGCACGACTGCATAGGAAGCAGAAGAACCAGTTGTGAACAAGACAGGAACTAATTCACAGATAGTGTTTCACGCCTTCACGAGAATGCACTGTAGTGCAGCGTGCTCTATTGATTAATTCTGTTCTCGAAAGAATGCAGTGGTATCTAGCATGAATATTTTCTGTCGCACCCAATGATAAAACCAGCACATTTATGAAAAATATGTAATGATATTATTTATACAGACTTTTTACAATTAATTTACTACCACAAGTGTAAATAATTTGTCTCTCCGACACTTAAAAAACACTTGAGTGCAAAGTATTTTTAGCGAGCAGTAACCAACCAGTTTGTTGCACGAACGCGGCTGCCTACAAGCTACAAAGACCCGCTGCCGCACATATTTAATTCTTAAGCTACCATTGTCTCATAAACTTTTAATTCAGTTTTCATTGCAATTTTTAAAACATTTTTCATGTGAATTTCCTGAATTTTGTTGGAGGAGCGGGTGAGAGACAGAAAGATTGACGGCTCAGTAGCGTTAGTCATCACTTCTCACGTGACTGTTGATGGCACATAGGCGGCCTAACTCACCATGCGCACGCTCACCAAGCGTTCCACTAGAAGTTTTTCAAAGATTTTATCGCCAAATTTTTTTCTTTCACGGCAGTAGCTTACCTATTGATGTTAAATGTGTTAGGTTATTGTTAAAAGCAAACAGACTTTTTTAAAATTACCTTGAATTCCGACGAAACATGTCTGCGAATTTAACTTTTTGGGGGGGTGTGGTGAAAAAATTTTAGGTCGGATTTGAAGGAACATTGATTTAAAGTAAACATTTTCGAGTCCCGTGGTATTTCGTTAAATAGGGTTCTACTGTATTTATATCAAAATGTGCACTATACTATACAAACTATTTGCCTCAGTGTAAATGTGTGAACAAAATACAGACATCCCCTGACGTACGTAAGAGTTACGTTCTTACGTCACTTATGTAAGTTGGATTTTTATTGAACTTATGGTGGGGGTGCACCGAAGTGACATATTTTCCGTATATATTTGTTATAAGTTCTTTTGACGAGACTTGTTCGAGTTTTTTGGCTGGTTCCTTAATACCTAATAATCTGTGTGCATTCTTGCACAGTTATTTTTAATGTTATTATAGCGAGTATAAAAAATACCTACAAAGTTTCGGTGTACCATTCCCCTTAAATACTTCTAAAGAAACAGGAAAAATTTTACCTATAATGTTTAGACTTCTGTAATAGATACGTTAGAATGATGTAGAGGCTTTAGTTTTTATGATAAAATTGATGTTAAAATATATGTAATTATACATGTACTAACCACGTAAATACAAATTTGTAACATTAAATAATAATAATAATAATAATAAAAGATAATACTTGTACAACTGCTATCAACCTACTGTTCACTAAAAATGTAAAACAATCTACACGTGAATGCATATTTTAACTCTAAAGAACGTAGTTTTGATGCTATAATTTTTAGTTTGTCTTCTAGAGTTTTTCCAACCCGTTTTTTTAACAGTCTTCTCCGGACTTTCGTTCTTACATTTCGATAACATATTGCCTGCGACTTCTGTACAGCACAATAGAACACGCTGCTACTGCAGCATCTGCAAGCAATGCTTATTTGATTATGAATACTTGTGAAAAAACTACAACCTATTTTATGACTGTGAATACATATTAAGAAGTACTTATTTAAAGTGTACTTCATGAAGCATTGCTTGAAGCCATCGCAATACGCAATATACTACACACTCAAGAACAAGGCTGTGTGCAGTGCGCAGATAGTGGCAGTCACGTGCCTTGCTTCCTGTCTTGGCACGAGAACATACAGAAGGTACAGTCGCAAATGCGCAGTCACGTGATGTTAAATCCTGTTCAGCGCAAGAGATGTGCATGGCTTATAACAAATATGGAATGTTGTCGTGGTGAAGTCAGGGAAACTTTGAGCAGTAATATATCAGTTAAGAAATTTTTTTCCTTTAAGTAGCAAAAAACTTTTTATGTATCTCCAAATTTACGTAAGCCGCAGGTTACGTAACTCTGGGGATGCCTGCAATTGCAATTATACAAATAAAGAAAATTAACATCTGCAGCATTACAATAAAACAATGAATGACAACATAGTTGGAGAGTGTTAGCTAGTCAAGTTTCTATTTGTGCACTCACTGGCTGGTGACACCGTAGAAAGCTCCCGCCTCATCCTGGATGTTAGTGTTCAAGTCGGCCCAGAATTTGACGAGGAAGAAGGCATTCTGGGGTCCCTTGTCATACAGCTCCTTCAGTCCACCCTTCTTCTCGGGGAACTTGTCGTATATTTGCCGTACGTCCACCGCCTGCCACAAAAAACCATGTTTCTCCATACACACAATCACTTTGCTTTCTCGATTATAAAACAGACGAAACACAAAGAAGGTTGTTTTTAAAACTATTGTAATTTTTTACTTTTGAACTTAGGTGAAAACAATTTATTAAACTGAGGGATAGAGAAAAATAACAGCAGTACATAATACAATGACAAATTTTTAAATTTTGTAATAAAGATTTTTTTTTTTAAACAGGTGTTCCTCATAAATATATAAAATCTTTAAATACAACAAACTTTTTGCTAACTTACAAGTAACATGCAATTTAATATGAATGCGTACAGTTGCAATTTTTTTTAATATTAGAAAGAAAAAAAACTATCAATTACAAGATGCTTTGTTTGAATTTTTAAAAACGTACTGTGGGTATTTCCACTACGAATGAACTTGTACCTTACCTCAAGTAATGGATCTGCATAAGTCGCTGATCCACCAATGTGAACGTAGAGGTGTTTGTGGTACTGAAACAGTACACAAAAGAAACGTAAGCGCTTGTTGAAAACAGGCCATATTGCAGGAAATAATCTAGAAACTGAACATTTATAGAATATTGTAAATAGACTCAAACATTTTTAATTTTTGAAGCAAGCAGGCACTTCCCAGTACCTAATTTAAATGTGTGTAAAATATTTTTTTCTCTTATTTTTATTTAAATCTTTATTTACAGACATTTTAGACAATTTTTTTTATGGAAACAAATGATAGGTATACTGTTTAACATACTAAAAGATCTTATCGATACCATGTGAGCTTTCCTTGCTGTGACCTTGGAAAATATACCCTTAACAAAATACAGTATATTGTAATTTAAATTTCCTACAAAAAAGGTCCTTGTCAATTTTATTGTCAGACTACTACTCCTTTTCCTTAAAATTCAGTGACCACTTTGGAGGACTCAACAATCCACACTTATTTCCACATCACGATAGAGGTAACGGGAACGGCTCAATTTTCCTGATATAGGTAGTATCTCTAGTAGTGTGTGCAATATAGTACATAATATTTATATTAATATATATATATATATATATATATATATATATATATATATAATGATTATAAAATATATATATTGTACAGGTACATGTAAGTATAGAAACATAAAGTCAATGTATTAATTTACGTAATACTGTGCCATGGAATGAAACAACAATAACTCGAAAACTTGAGGATATCCTACAGACCACAATTAACAAAAGCTTCATCCTTTTTGCAGCCAAAAATAACACCCCTGCTGCTAACACACTGCTCAAACACAATTGTTGCTCAGCTAATCTCTTGTGTTACACAGAATTCTAAATGGTGTTCAGTGCGGCAGGAAATATTGCTATAAATATGATATTCTATGAGAGTCCTCGTCATTGCAAGAGAGCTCTGGGGAGTTCTGTTGAATGTGGTGGGTTGGCAAACAGAAGAATTCACTAAATTCTCATTCAAAAAGGGATACATCAGATATTGAAAAATTGGATTCATGGTTAGCAAAATGTGTATCGATCTCAACTGGAATAGTGGGAGATGAGAAAATCAGCGTTGCTACAAAAATTCTAAAAATTCTAGATCAAATTTCCCTGATTTTTCCAAGTTTTCCAGACAAAATTTGTGAATTTCCAGTCTTTTTTGTGGAATTAAAAGTCACAATAATTTAACTTAAACTGTTCAAATTCATTAAATTTGCATGACTGTTTCTAAAAACTTTTTGAAAATGCACTACAGACAGTTACTTGTGTTCGACACATTCAATTACCACAATCCAGAGAACTGTAATAAGTTATACCTGGAACTAATTTTTAAAATGAATTTCTAAGATAAAATTTTCATACAGTGAATGGTTGTGCAACTCTCCAAAAGTCAATCGCTAAGCCTGCAGCCAATAAGATGCAATTCCAGCCCATAAGTCAAACTGTCACTAGTCAGCTAGACGACGACTGCAAAAGCCTGCAAACTTATATTGCTAAGTCTAAAGTTTGTTCTACTATTTGGAATTTCCAGTCGCCAGAATCATTTCCCCTGACTTTTCCAGGTTTTTCCTAACCACTTTGAAATTCCCTGACTTTTACCGGTATCTCTTGTTTTCCAGGCCTGTAGCAACCCTGAAAATTAACTGCCATGTGGCATACAAAGTCGGCTGTAGAGTCTTAAAAAATATTTCTGGTAAGAAAGTTTGGCAAAGTTAAATTGTTACGTCAAGATAGAGTGCAAACTTCATCCATGCACAATAATTAATTTAAAGTCAAGGATAATTGTGTGACCGCCGATCCTCTGCATCTTTTTCAACACATATCTGTTGTAATGAAAACACAAAAGGATTTAGAAAAATTTTTCCCCCCAGTTGAATTGCCTTCTTTTTCTTTAGCTTTGTTGTATGTTCAACTCGCAGTGACCTTAACAAACAGTGCCAACATATAGCCAAAGCTTTCACAGATAGAGGCCTAGGCAAACTCCGACCCATTCTCAACTCAGACTACAAAATCTTGTCCACAAACCCAAAACCTTCTTTCCAAACCACCTAGGTTGGTTTTCAGACGACCACCCAACCTCCGCAACAAACTAGTATGCCCCAAACTCCCACCTTCTACAACAGCTACAGACACTACAACTAATCTCAAAGGTTCCCATCCCTGCAATAGCCCACATTGTGGCTCCTGTGCCATCCACCAGCCCTCTACATCATTCAAAAGCAGGCTAACCAATCACATTTACCCCATCCAAAGCAGTTACAGCTGTGCTACCAAAAACTTAAACCTACCAGCTACAGTGTGAACATTGACGCAGAATATATTAGCCTCACCACCAACAGTCAGTCAGGGAATGAATGGCCACAGAGCAGACACCAGACAAGCCATAGCAGGTAAAGACACCAACTCACAGGATAAGCCAGTTGCTGTCCGTGCAGCCCATCATAACAAAGACTTTGACTCATGCTACAGCACTAGAGTGGTGAGGGCTCTGCCACCTACAAGCAATAGCTCTGAACTCACTCATCAGTACATTACCAAATCTAGGCAATCACCAGGTCTCAATATAAAATAACATCCCCAGCCAGTCAGCCTCCCACAACCATTTCACTCGCATTTCCTCATAAACCCTTACACATCCTCTTCTACGTGACGCTTTCAAATCTCCCGCCTTATATCAGTTCAATCATTGGCAGCCACACCGCAGTCAGCCATGTCCCGTCGCCTGAGGATGCTGCTCTAAGCAGCAAAACATCGCGATACGTGCTTCCACGATTATGTGTCGTCCTATATTTTTCTGTGTATCTGTCAAGTACCAAAACGTAAGTACTTGTGCTTTTGTCTTTTCAACACACAAGATAATATATAGATACTGTAATTTTATTTGTTCTCAATCTTTAATGAACCCTCCTACTGCCAGCTTTCTTAAAAATACACGCATAAACTGATGAAAGACACTTCGTAAATTTGCAGTTATTTATTCTGTTTGTAATAATTTAATTCAAATAAAAGAAAGTTTACTAAAAAAATGTGGGCAGCCAGTAAAAATTTACTGAATCCACTGAAAATTGTAAACAACTTTTTTTTTAAATATCACTCCCATTTGCATGCACGTGCACATTCAAAAACTAACCAGTTTTTTAAAAAAAATTGAGGCCCAATATATGTGCTCTGGCATTTTTCATACCAGCAACAAAAGAGGATTTTCCTGTTCTCTGCAAAACAAGAGTTAAATTTCCATAGGTAATCTGATAAGAATTAACAAACCAAACTGGAATGAACAGCTACACAAAGATGTAAACTCACAATGTCAGCATCTCTCTGTTGTTCCATGAAGGCTGAGAACTCGACCAGACGCAACTTATGTGTGGCTATCGCTCTTCCTTCCCACGGTGGCGGGGGCGGGACCTGTAGACTCATATCGTTAGACGAGACTGCTGTCGCAGGCTTGCCCATATAAGGTGGCTGGACGAAGGGCTTGACACTGAAATAACGATAAAGCAACACTCACTAAGTTAAGCATTTCAACTGTACCAATTCAATCCTATTTGACTATTTAGTGGAAATTGAAGGTATTATGTTACAGACCGAAAATATTGCACCAATTCATACAGTAATGCTCTATACATGTAAACATTCAAAAATGTATCAGCAGTGCTTAGTATGTATTTTTAATAAAAAAATGTTTGGGTTACGATAGCAGATAATTGTCATGCTCTTGACTTTAATCTAGACTAACGTGTTCACTGGTTGCTCACACGCAGGTGTCCTAGGAAGTAGTATCAACCCGAAGCAGGACGATAGAGGTTATCTGAAACACCCACATGTATGTAATCCAATTGTTCACCCCCTATGTTTTGTGTGAATTCAAGTCAATAAGCATGTGATGAATATAAAATAAAATTATTTGCAAAGTAGTGTACATATAACGAATTAACCCATTCAATTGTTTGTGATTATGGCATTGGTGTTCACACTAGTGTTAAGAGACGGTTCTGACGTACCTCTATCTTTTTTTGCAGTCAGTTACTTGCCTACTATCTGTGATAAATGTTGCATCTTTGCTGCATGAGTTTTTCACAGATGGAGATGTGTACCTATACCACTATTTCCTGCCAAACTGAGAAGTAATACACAAAACAAGTCTGTAACTTCTAAACTATGAACAATATAACTACATTACATATGGGTGTTGCAAATAACCTTTGAGGTCCTTTACCTACGTGCTTTTGTTGGCTTGACATTATTGCCTGGGACACCCTGCACAACACACTCAAGTAACATCATAAAGTTTAGAGAAGTGTCTACAATTAATTAAATATCCTGTAGATTTCCTCTGTACTTGGGTAAGGGAAGTGTTCACAGCCTTATTAAGAAAACAACCCAACATTTGTTTGGGTAGATTTTGGAAAATCATGGAAAATCAAAATTAGGAGAGCCAGACCAGGAATAAAGCAAGGGTTTTTTAGAATTTGTGGAGGAAAATCAGGTAGGCGATTGTGGCTGTGGTGGTGGATGGGCGAAGAGGGAGGGGGGGGGGGTTGCAAAAAATTCCAGGAATAACTAATTCAATCTTGTGGTGGTAACCCTCTAAATATACAATTTAGCTAAAACTGTGGCTTGCAAAGGGTCTTATTTTTATACAAAATTATAAGTGTGTATTTATAAATGAATAATTTTAATTCTGAATAATAAGACTGCTTGTATATACATATTCTTTCATATTAATAAAATTGTGAGACGACACTCAGAACATGACAGTGCCAATTTCCTAATCTCATTAATAATGAAGTTTCGCAGTTAAACAGTACATATTAAAACTGTGAATAAAACAACAGTTTATAATAATAGACACTTTTTATAAATGTTATGTAACGGAGCAATAAGGCTGTTCAGCGGCAAAAAGTTAATTATTTAAGTACCTCATGGTATACAGTATTTGCTCAGATTTCGTAAGTGAATTAGTTTTCACTTCAAGTAAGTTACGAAAAAATTATGTTTTAGTTTTGGCATGTCATTCATTACCCAAAAGCTATACTGCAAAAATTACTATTGGATGTAAAAGACATAGAAGAAATTTCTGCAAGTTGAACAGTATTCTGTACAAATGTACAATAGCATTTTTTTTCTTGAGAGAAGCTTTTACTTTTGAGTACCAAACAACTAAACATGTGTACTTACTCCTGAGAAGTTCCTGGCTGCAGACCCGGCTGCCAGAACTGGAACAAAGAAATATGTATGTTTCAGAAACAGTCTACGAGAATTCTCCAAAACATACATCACAGCTTAGATACGAGATTTTGAAAACTGGTCATTGTGGGTGCCACACAACAATTGTCAAATGGGCATGTCGAAATAGTCATTTAGAAATTCCTGTAGACACTGTGTGAAAAAAAAAAAAATATATATATATATATATATATATATACACACACACACATATATATATATTTTTTTTACAAAAATTGGTATACTAGACAAAAAGTATGTTAACTTTTTGTGTACCTTCTTTTCAGTCTCACATAATTTAACAGGATTTTTTTATTATGAGCAATTTTAACAGCATGAAAAAAATTTAACCACTGCATATATTACTGGTAGTGTTTTATTTTTTTGCTACCTTAAAAAAATTTTTTGAATGTTAACTATGTTACTATTATGGTACACAACATACATTTTGTGTTTTAATTAGACATTGTAATGTAAATGGCTTTGAATTAGTTTCAATAATCTACAATAAAATAAACTTTTTGTGAGGTGGGACACTGATTTAAATAATTGTTTCTGTGGCATTTCTGTCACAGAAAATTAAACATGCAAAAGTATTATGTACAAGGATAAAAGTATCTTAGTACATGGTGAAAGGACATTAAAACTGGCACTGGGACCAAACAAACTGGTCCATCTAACATCAATGTGACTGACTCACCGCTCCAGGATATGAGACAGGTGACGTAAGCCCCAGGCTTGCCAACCCCGCGGCCGCTGCCTTGTTGTGCATGGCTGTGGCTGACACAATCTGGGCACTCGACATACTCGACATTGTCTGCAGCGCCTTCTCCTTGGCTGCATGGTCCTGGGCACAGCCACACAACAGAACTTATCATGGCACACACACGTACAAAACAGCACACAGTAGTACCCTAAAAGGAGTAACGTGGGACATGTCCGGGTAACAGAGGACACTTCAGAAAAAATTCCTGCATATGGCAGTTTTAAGTAAAATATTTACTTGAAATAAATTACAAAAAAAAAAAAAAAAAAAAGTCCACATGAAATTACATTAAATTGTACTTCCAGCTGACATACTTATAATTTTTTTTTTGTAAAAAAATTGCAAGTTATTCCATGTGTACCAAGCTACCCCCTGCAATATAAAAATTCTAACATTTTATCACAGTACCACTACAAATTCTAACCCACTGATTTTTATTTTCCTCATTTATGAACATTAAAATTATTTACGTAAATGTGATAGCAACTTCTGAAACATACGCGAGTTCTCATACAATGCTTGTGTTCCAAACAAATTATGTACAGAAAATCTCTCAACTGTAATGCAAGTTTTCGAACTGAGATTTTTATTTGATACCAGAAAATCAAATTGCAATATGAATGGATTTTTGCTGTGCATATAATTGCTACTAACAGATATACACCAGGTAAAGGAGTTAGTTGAAATGCGTGGAAAAAAAATCAATATATGTTTGCAAATAGTCTTGTTACCAGCAGTTTTACCTACTAGCCAGCCTTTTAATGTAAACCTGCAAACAGTATATAAAACACTACAAACGTTCTTTTTTTTCCCCCCCTTCAAATCCCAAGTGAATGGAGTACAGAGCCAAACAAAAACTGTAATACACATTCAATAGTCAGAAGAACTCACATTTTATAAAAATCCTGTTAAGTTTCTGATTTTACATAAGAAAAAAATTCAGTACTTATAGCTGAATATTTTTGTAGCCCAATTTTGGACCATGGAAAGATTCCATTGTGCAAACACCCAAAATATTAAAACAAGCACACAATTTTATCTACTTGACGTGGTTTTTTGGGTTGGTTTTGTTAATTAAGGTAAAGGGGATTGGCAAATAATCTGCACTAGGTAGTATTACAAAATATAGATGAAATTGTTAAAATGGTTTCTCAAATAATAAAGAATAAAATCACAAAATCAATGAAACTACAAAAAAATTGTTTTACAATTTATAAAATGATAACCTAATTTGAAAAACATTGTACAGTACGTATTTTAATTTCTCAAAAATTCCTTTTTGAGTGTCATGTTAAAAACATACACTGTAAACAAGTATTTAATTCAAAATTGTAAAGTCCAAGAAAATGCATTTTATAAATTATTTTTTATCAGTTTTTTTAATAATTTTTATGACCATCTTTTAAAACATTAACAATTACTTATTTGTAGGAGTATTAATTTTGGGAGTTTATTATAGTATATAATATGAGGTTATCCATCTGGAAAATTTATGTTATTATTTTATATAATTGTATAGATTTTTTTTATATTTCAATTTTTACTAAAAATGCAGGTTTAATCATTTTAAAAAAATTTGTATCAAAACACTACTTATTGCAAAAAATAAATTTTGCATTTCGCTAGTTATTTGAAATTTTTGGAAAGTATTATGTATTACTATGTAATACACACCATTGATTTGTGTTAAGTAGATAAAACATTTATTCTTGTTATTTTTATACTTCAGGTGTTCATAGCCCATACGCTTCCAATACATAAGAAGACTCACCACTTTTAGCTTGGCCTGTATCTCGCGCAGCTTCCTCCTGGCCAGCACCTGTATGTGCGAGCTGACCTGTTTGCGCGTTCTCGTCTTGCCTGTGCGCAGCTTGATGTACCTCGCAATCAGCTCATTCCGCCCTGCAAAACAACATACGTGCACTCACATCTTCTCTAGTGTGTCAGCAAACACATGCATGAGAGGACAAAGAAACACTGACAATTTGCATTTCTAGGCCTAACTCAATAAGTACATATGTACAAAATAAATATGTTGTACAGAACTGATACAAATTTCAATACATTAAAAATATATTGCAAGCAGGGGCGTCATTTGGGGCTACAGGGGGGGGGGGGAAATGTCCCTCCTGGATTTGGAATTTTATGTGTATAAATATAGTTTTTGTATTTTTAAATTTAAATAATGCTAACTTAAGGACATAAAACTGAAGTTTTATTATTAAAGTATCTAATTTATACATGGTTAATTAATAAAAAAGATGCAACGAGGTCACTGTCTTCAGAAAACAAAATCTTGCCCCCCCCCCCCCCCGGAAAAACCTGAAATGACGCCCCTGATTGCAAGTAAAGAAAATCTTGAGTAAAAGCAAGAATTTGGCGAAGAAGTTTACAATGTTCAGCTAAAAGTTCATAAGCTAACACATACGGCTCCACACACAATCATAAATTATGACCATCTTATATACCTATAAGACATTAAAAAACCAATCTATACACCTTAAATTCTAGTTTCAATGTTTTGTATTAATGTGGACAGTACAGCTAAAAATCATCACATCGAAAAATGTTGTAACATATGAATGCTTTCATTAGCCCATTGCATGATGATTTTATGACCAACATGTGTATATCTTGAAGTTTTGTATCATGTGTCAGCTAAATTCCATGTTATCTGAAAACAATTCTTCAAAAGCCAGCTCTTACTGACCGTACATACTGAAGCATAAACACTGTTAAGTTTTCATATTGTTACTGAATTCTGTTACTTTGGTGAAGTTAAGTTTTACCTCTTTGAATCAGAATGTGTTTCTACTTGAATGTAATATAAAGACTAAATTGTGCAGGGTGCAGTTACTTAAAAGTGTGCTTGCTGTAGGGGTAACCTCATAGTGGCGGTATGAAACAATAATAATATAAGTAGAGTACACAAGGCGGTTCTGCAACAGTCTTTTTTCCCCCCACGGAAGTGAAGCGGCGGCGGGGCTGCAATGTCGGATAAGCCATTATTTCGTGGAAGGAGTCAATTTCCGAGGCGGAGATCTGTCAATTGGGGGAGCGTGCGCGCCTTCCACTTTGAGCGCCCCAATCCCCGGGCCGCCTCTCCTACCCCCAGCTCTCCGCCCCGCCCAGCCACCCCCTCTGCTCCCTCGCATCTTTTCATTTTCTTCCCCGGGCACTAATTGCACATTCTTGGCATAGTTTGCGCGCCCCGGTATTACGGGTCGGACGTCGACTGGGGGCGGTGAGGGGAGAGACAGGGTGAAGCGGGTAGGGTTGGTTGAGGGGGAAGGGAGGCCAAGTTTCAGGGCGCCGCGCCGATGGCTTGATGGCTGGGAGCCGCCCGCCGGGGTTAACTTATCCGCCGCCGCCTACTGCCGCCCCCGAGAACTCCCCTAGCGGCGGACTCACGAACGAAATAATTAGCGATACTGCGCGTCAAACTGTCCTCGGAGGCGACGCCGCACTCGCAAATCCAGCACTCCACGCTGCCTTTCAAATAAACACCGTCTGCTGGCTGGGACTCCAGCGCTGCCTGACTTCATTTGTTCTGCCTTCGACCTTCTCCGAGCTTCTAAACAACCACATAATGAAGATGATTAAAGCCCTGCTCTTTCCACAATTCATGAACTACATTACGGTATGTATAATTAACACAAATAAGAAAAACGGAAATATACAAAATATGGCGTTAACAAAAGTGGGAGGAGAGAAAAAGCATTTGCGAATGGACAATACTACAAATAAAGTGTATATCACGAATATATTTCATTTTTGCGTGAGTGTACATTGCTTGCTAACAAATATGTCAGTGTTGACATTACGCATACACACATGCATCATCATTTACATATTCTTGGCCTAACAAAATATTGGAGGGACAAAACCAACCATGAATGAACACACACGTGTATATACTAATTAATAACTTACAGCAAAATCAGATATTCATACAAGTATTTGCATTCTTTAAAATGTACTTACTCTCCCCACAATCTCTCATTCCTAAATTTTTTTTTCGTACATGCGTAACTTTTTAATTTAAATGTGGTCTCGATTTAATTTCTGACACAATAAAGCTGCTGCATAAAAAGTTAGAATCCAGAGATGAACGATTCTATTTCGATAGCAGCACATTTCGCACAGAGGTACTCGCAATTAACTCATATTATGCTGCAGGCTGTTGCTCTCGGAAACTCCCTGAAAGTTCTGAACAACTAATTAGCAATCCCAGCCGTCGTGACACGTTACAAAGCCACGTGGGTGGCGACCCAGACCTGAGTAGCTCCTTCGCTGAAGATAAACTCACGTGACTTATTCTCGCATCTGTAGGGCGCAGCACGTAACTTATGTTAAGAGCGCGTGGTAGATGAACAAACACTGAAATAATCAGTTGATTTCTACGCTTTGTTCAAAGCCAATATTGATAAAATACTCTATGACAATCCTAGATAATGATATTTGCCAACTTTATGAGTAAATATTTATCCAGAAATACTAATTCGTTACGCGTGATCACTTGCGCCGCAGTTAAATGCACGAGGTTACGGCGTCAAGAGATTGTGCCTCAGGAGTTCGTAACACTGGAAACAATTTTGTTTAAAACGTTGGCTAAAACTATTGTCCAGGATTGCTATTGTATAACTTTCTCAAATTGGCTTCAATAAACCTACAGTTATAGATTAATGCTTTTAGCGTTGAATTATGTAGCACGCCCTTCCTAGATAAACTGGTATTGTGTGTGAGAGACAGGAGCGGTAAGGTTGCCACTAACCTACATATGTAATGTGTTATCGCCTCTCAGCTCGCGTGCAGTGCTTTACTGTTATTATTTTTCCTATGTGACTAAGCGGTGACCACATTTTATTTATGGGCAGCATAGTTCATCAAAGTCTCGCTTGTTTATACAGTTGTGATTATCGAATCCGATTGTTAAATTTTAAATACGGCAGTCTGAAAGAGCCATATTTGGTAGTTTTGAGGGCCCAGAAAATAATGTTTCTAATAAACGTACCGAATTTTTTAAAAATACAGCGACATGTTTGAAGTGTGTGGCCTTTTCGTCGAAATACAGATATAATGTGCGTTAAATAGTTTCGTCAAAAAGATAATGGTCGTCACTCGTTGCAACGCATATGAAGGGTCTGCCCATGTAGCCGTCTAATTTTCGTCAAAAAGATTTTTCTCATTATTATAGAAAAATTATGGCTCGACTATCTGCGCACCTTCTCACATTATTACGTAGTTACAGACTTTGTTATTTTTGGAGCACGGACGGCAGGCTTTCGATAAATGAGGAAAAAATTATTTTTGACGAAAATGGTGAAAATTTTCTGTTTTGGTGTTCCATCCCTCTAAAGAAGGTGTGTTGTATGAATCAATACAAAATGCATTAATTAAAAATTACAAGTTTCCAAATACAGTACGCAGACAAAAAAGAGCAGACCTAGACAGCGTTTCTGCAACTTTTGAGTAACAAAAAAATCCGAGTGACAACAGATTCCCAGAATCATAGACGTTGACATTTTGTACGTTTGGTTACAGCACATGATATTGATAGACGTGTGTCATGCTGACGAAATATTTGCTCTTAAAGTTAGCAAAACATTTTGGTAGAACTGTACTTGTTTAGTTTTTCTATACTGACTTTAAAAAAAATCTGGCGGTTTTTATTTACGTCTTTAGCGTTGCTTTACATATCACAGCTTCTACGGATTCGGTACCATCCGCCATATTGTACTATCTGATTTTCGTACTTTTTTTAACTTCCAAAATAAACATGTGGAAACTGTGATTATGTAAGATAATCGATCTACCTTATGCTACAGTACATATATGACATCTGAACTATCGATGCACAGGCGGCTACAACTCAATGTCCATCATTTAAATTTAAAAGTATAAAATAAACAAAAATATATTAATTAATTACCCGTGATGCCAAACAGTGTACTTAGAAAATGCTTTATTCTAAAACTACTTAATATGCATCAGCGATGTTTGCCGGCGAATAGCATTTGAGAGCGCTAGCAACCAAATTGTGAGATAATGCGTTGTTTTACTCAGATAAATACAACATTCGATGTAGTTTCTAAAATGGCACTTCTTGTTATTTTAAAGTGCATTCTTTCGTGGAACAAACTATAGTTAGAGATGATGGTGTATCGCGACAATATTTCGTGCCAACATACCCTTGAAAACGCTGTAGTTTCTTGCCACATAATTCGTTGATATACTTCTGTCACAACGTAGCTGTCTGCAGACCAATAACAGGCTGGATTCTTACTGGCTCAGTCAAATAGGGTAACAGCTCCAAGTGCAAGTGAAAGTCAACAATCTTTTGGTTATCCCAACGTACGTTAAAACCTAGTAAACAGCCAAGTTTTCCCGCGATAAACCATCATCTCTAGCTATACAGAGACCGGAAAAGTTCGAGGATTCACTAACCTGTAGGCTAGTCTCCAAGAAAATATGTATGCTCAAGCACACATCAGTAGAGTCCACGATTTTTTGCGAAAAGAATCCTGCAATGTTTCAATGCCATATGTGCACATATGAAACTTCGCTTCATGGTTATTGGCAGACTGTATTATTGCACAGACGTGGCTCATTTGACTGTGCCAGCAGGAACACGTTTACTGTGACACCACACGTCTGTGACTAACAGGTAGAACCCTAGATGCTGAGAGCTAAATACAGCCAATCACTGACCATGATACAGGACTGCAAATGTGCACATAAGGAATTGAAACAAACTGTCGCAGAATTCTTTTAGCGAAAAATTGTGGGCTCTACACATCAGCTCTTCATTAGCTGCTCGCTGATAGAGTGACATGGGCCTGCATTTAGTTACATTTAGTTACGAGGTGTCAAATAAGTCAACGGCCAATTGCGAAAGTGATACGAACTTACAGTTAATGGAATTCTAGCTTGCACCTAAAATAAATCGCGAATGTTTCAGGTCTACAGCTATAGCAGGGCATGGCTTCTGTCAGTCGACAGCGATGTGGGCAAAGACTGAGAGAATCAGTAACAGGACGGAAAGCGGCCATAGAGCTACATCAAGACTGTTCAAGTGCACATTTTTTCTGAGGCAGTTTTAAGGGTTTTTCATGGTTTTGTGACTTCACATCAAAAGATGTGCTAAAATCATGAAACCAACTAAAAAAACAATTTTTATACATTTTGAAACACAATTATGAACACTTTCCCCATAATATTGTGAAATGCATATTTAAAAAATTAGTCATAATAGTATACACAGACCCAAGTGTTTCTTAGAGTCATACCAACTTCATGAAGAAATTTCTCTGAACTTGAACCAGTAGTTTAACTTCAATCAGTGTTAATTGGTTACCTACTTTCAGTGGTGGCTCGTGGGTTGTTGCCAGGTAGGGCTGCAGTTGCCAAGAGCTGTACAGGGCTGTGCGCTGGTTGACTCTACAGCCACTGACACGCTGATGAGCAGGTGCCCCTTACTACTGAGTGCTCACAACATATCTAGTAGCCGGCAAATATTTCATAGTCGTCGGTCTACGGCGCGTTCATCAAGAGTGTACAGTCCCGACTATCTGCAGCCCCACGAGCCGCCACTGCCCACTTTTTATATCAATTTTATCACAAAATTTAAAACATAACAAATTTCCACGAAACTTCTTCATCGTTTAATAGTGTCTTTAAAATTCACTGTAACATACATATCATGATAATATAGCATAATTTTAAACAAATTATGTCGGACTTTTTTTTTTTTAACACTTCCTCGTTCTAGTACTTGGCAGTATATCATAAATATGTAAAATATACTGAAACTATGGAAAACAATTTTCGACCACTCGAACGCAACGCAACGTAAAAAAAAAACATTTTTACACAACACTGCTAAATCTTTAATCGTTTAATGGAATGCGTTTATATATATATATATATATATATATATATATATATATATATATATATATAAGCAAGTTACAATTTTACTATTTTCTGTCCCCACAAATATTAAACACTATCCTCACTGGAGAAAAAAAAACACTGACTTGGTTTACAAAACATTTCTATCTACGCAGGACTATGTAGTTGTAGCGTCAACATTTTAACAATGTTAACCTATTTAGACAATTATATATATATATATATATATATATATATATATATATACATACATACATACAAAACTTTCATAATACATTTTCTTTGCGTACTCACAAAGGTATCCTAAAGCATCCTAGTTCTTCAAAAGATCAGTAGAGAACTGTTTATACTATCGTAATTCCTTTCGTCAAGAGAATATTTAATTGGACAGTGTTATGCAAAAACTGTCAACCCTCAAATCTACAAACGAATAACATTGAAGTATGGTGAATGCCCTCAAGGTGTGGCATATTTCAACAGGGTGGCCACTCATTGCAACAAAGAAAATTCCCTGATTTTTCCCTGATTTCCCTGATGGAAAACCAAAAATTTCCCTGATTTTCGCAAGTATGAAAACAACATTTTGGCATGTTATTCAACATATTTTCCAATAAATATAAATATTTTAAGTCCTTCTTGACACTACTATCAGTGAACTTGACAAAACAATCAGCAGAAATAACTACGAACTTGACAATGGAGTATAATCATACCTACATAACGGTAATTTTTTCAATAAAAATGTTATAATGCTTTCAAAACTCCATTATATTCCTTCCTATTACTTTTGCGGAAGCTCAAAATGAACGAGACAAGAAAATTCCCTGACATTTCTCAGATGAACTAAAAATTCCCTGACATTTCCCTGATATTGCCAAGTGACCACAATTTTCCTGATAATTCCAGGTGGGTGGCCATCCTGTTCAATTAATATGAGGTTATCATACTTAGTAAGTTTGTCGGATTCATCTAGACGTGAATATTATTTTTTTTTGTATAAATTGAAATGTGGGTTGAATCTTTTTTTGCATAACACTGTCCAATTGTATACTTCAAAAAAGTTTTTTAATACTCATTTTGATGTGTCGTTATGAGTGGCAAACAAAGGACTTTAGAATTAAAACCTAGTTCGAACTAAATACTGACTTAATATCACACGTCTCAAGGAGCGACTCGCTAAACTCACGCCCTGGCTGGCCTCGCTGCTATGTGCCACGGCCGTCTACAACCAGCTGGTAATAGACTTCACCGAAAAATGCGATAGTATTGGGGAGAGTTGAGGGGAAGGAAGGAAGGGTGGCCCGTGGGAGGAGAGAAGGAACACACCACAATGTCGTCCGACGTAAAAGGTTCTCTTGGGTAGCATTTTCCGAGAAACGTCGCAGCAGGGGTGACCACCACAAGCAGGAAGAGGAGGGTGGGAAATCGCCGATCATCACCCATTGTTCCTTAAATCTCTTCAAGCTTAAACAATGCGTTTTCTGTACAATAGAAAAACCATATAATTATTTTTTTTAAAGACCTAGTGGCTTTGCATCGTGAAGAAGGAGCACACAAATCGACAAACACTAAGGCTGTATCAGAATAGTCAGTATATACTCGATAAGTAAGTACATTAGCTTACTAGTCCCTAGTATGTACTTGTAGAGAGAGTAATCGGACGGGTCAATACGTTTTCAAACTAGACAGGTCCTGGTGGCAATATCGGTAACAGAAATAAAGAAAATTGTAAATGGAGACCTTTGGTCATGCTAATCCATTTGGGATGTAAAACAATCCAGTAATAAACTGATAAAATCAAAACTAATAACATCATCAGAAAATTTTGTTTAAAAATTGATTACATCAAGGTCATTTTCCGGAAAATATTTACTGGGTACAAAGAGAAATTGATGGAATCAATTTATTAGCATAGGCTACAGCTGAAATACATTTCGAAAATTACTTACAAATTTATTTTCAATTACCTTCACAAAACATCGTAATCAACTCAAATCAATATAGCGGCCGAAGCTAGTATGCTTATAAAAAAACTTCGTGAATTTGTCTAGTGTTGGGCCCTTGCGTGTACTGCAATTAGAATTCGGACTATTCTAGTATATACTTGGTGACGTTTCTGCTAGTGCCAAGTACGGATATGTACATACTTGAAGGGAATTCGGATACAGCCAAAAGATGACGCCGCCAGATGACGTATATTAAGCTATACATATATATCCCGTTCTATGAGCATGCATGTATTTTACATATATAAATAAGGATATCGTGTTTATAGCCGAACAGTACACTATTAAATTTATGTTATAGCATAAGCATAAATAACCAGGCACAAAAACAATAATCGTTCAAATAAACAGAGGAACATTACAATTATAATAACAAAAATACAACAAATGACAACTTGAGAAATAAAACGACGCAATAAAATCGAGATTCGTCACACGACTTGCATCAATCACTGGCTTTGAACGTTGTCAGATTCCCTCATGCTTGTGATGTCAGGAATTTTATCAGTACACACATTATGTTCTAACGAAGTTAAATTTACAGAAATGGAACTGCAACAAGAATAATTATGAAAAATACATTTAAAAAATGACAATACTTTCAGCTGTCTGAAGTAGTCTGGTACGATTGTTGCATATACTCCAGGCGCTGATGTCTGAAAAATCCTGCGGTAAAAAATTGAGAGACAAAGTGCTTTAGTTACAAACTGCCGGCATGCAGTAAGCACACCAACTATGTTCCAATGCCGCTGCTTCGTGATTATTGGCAGCGTGTCTTTGTATATAGACTGTACTAATCAGAACAAGGTTACTGCGACACCATACCTCTGTGATTAGCTGTACAATCTCTAGGCGTTCAGAGTTAAAATATGCAATCACTGACCACGAAGTAGAACTGCAGGTGTGCACGTAAGACATTGCACAAATTTTTTTTCTCGCAAAAATCGAGGGTTCCCTAAGTATCAGGTAATTTTTGGTAGTGAGATTTATTCTATAATCCTATCAACTGCGACTGCCAAACGCTTGTTACTCTAATTTCATGAATAGAGATAATGGTTTATCACGAGAAAACTTGACTGTTTTCTGGGATTCTACATACGTTCAGCTTGTCAAAAGATTATTGGCTTTAGTCTGTACGTGAAGTTGTTACCCAATTTGACTGAGCCAATAAGAATCCCGATTATTGTAATATTGTTGGTCTGCAGGCAGCTACGTTGTTAGACGTATATCAGTCAATCATACTTGTAGCAAGAAACTACAGTGTTTTCAAGGGTTGGTACAAACATGTTTTGCGATATACCATCATCTCTATTCATAAGCTATCTACGTTCGTTAGTCGATACATTTCCTCCAATAAAAGATAGCTCCGCAATCACATAACTTCACAATTGTGAAATGGCAAGTTTTTACTCGTCACGGCCTAACCTCATCGAGACACAGCGCAAATTTAAAGTTTCAAAATAATTACTTAAACGTCCTATTTCCATCTAGTTTCAATACTTGAACAACTTTTGTTTCCAATATTTGTTTAGTGTTACGTTGTACTGGCCAACATAGTGCTGTAATGTGTTCACGGCAGCAAGAAGCAATGCAGATAAACATTTGGTGTGATGTACAAGTATGAAATGGCGATGCTTATGACAGAAATCAAGGCTTTAAAAACAGCGCCTATCCCAAGAATATTTCACGGGTCTACGACGGTTTTTCCCCTTGCACAAGTTTTCAGTTCTATTCCTCCTACATTCCCTGCCACTCGATTATCCACACATACTCCCTAACGCAAGGCCGGCTCCCCCTACATCAATTCCAGTTGTATTTTTATTCCCCTTTATCGCTATTTACTATACATGGTTTTCTCGACGTTATGTGGCATGTCTCTTCCGCACCCTTCGCCTTACAGCCCTCTTCCCTTTCCGGCACGTATTTCAACCACCTGCCAGTTATATTTTCCACGAGTACATGATAATACTATGCATGGGTTCTTTCTCCTCACTCAACGAACCTAACCACAATTTTCCCCGTATAGACTGCATTCTTTAGTTTACCCATCAGACACCCCCGACATATCTGAATGCTATAATGTAACATCGATGTCTCTCGATTAACAGACATCCACTAACCGTTATGCCAGAAATATGGAAAACCCTTTAAAAATAGTGAGACGAAAATACGATGTTATAATCAAATGGCTTGATGTTTCAAATCTTCTGGATACACAATAGATTTTATGATTTTATAGACGTGAGAAAAATTTTTTAATTTCATTTAAAGCTGAAATTTATTGGAAGTCCCATTTGTTATTGTGTTTCAATGCAAAGACTAAATCCTGTTAGTTATATTTTAATTATTCCTTGTAGCATACAAGATCGTTATTCACTGTTTTTTTTTATTTACCAGTTTGGTTTTATTGGCGTACATAAAACTGAAAAATGCAGATTTTGACGTTTACGAGTAATTACTCAAAAAGTATGATAACAAAATTACACAAGAACAAAATTTAGCCACAACTAATGTATCAAATAACAAAATATCTGGTACAAAATAATATAAACATAATTGTTGTAGACCCCGCCCTTGAGGGGAGGATGTGACTGTCCCTTAACTAACCCTCCAATTATTATCCACAGAATGAACCACGGTCTTGCCATTATTCCAGAATTACCACTTATCATGAATTTCTCGCGTCTGAGGCGCTGAAACAGGAGAATGTTAAGGGCCAGATAGCCCACACTCGACTAGATCTGCATTACCTCTGCACGCGGAGCGCTAAACTGCCCCCCCCCCTTTTTTTTTAGAGTTAGTGAACCGTAATGTAGCGTGATACGGAAAATATTTTTTCTTGTCCAACTATTACAAATGTTCCTAACTATTTTATCTACGAAAATAAGACACACTACAAACTGTGTTCCTATGAATTATAAAATGCCTTCCGCTTCTTAAAAACATAATTCCCAAGCTCCTCAAAAGTGCTAAAAATGGCTTTTTCGCGTTGCTGCAGCTGAGAAAATATCGACTATTATCGTAAAACTAAGCCACAGACTCCTGCACTGGACGTTACCACAAACTTCCCACAATAAAACAACAGGGTCATCGCTTGAAGTCCCATTGAAAAACACATTCTACAAACACTGCACGCTAGTTTAGTCCTTAGCGCATAGAGGCGATGAGTAGACACACTGGTAAATCGCGGGAAAAGTTGATTGTTTGCTACACTCAAACATGCTATGTATAACACTGAAGGTTATATTGGCTATTGTTTATATGAAGCGTTGTGTCCCTCTTCAACAAACCCAATTAGAACTGTAGGCCTACAGTTTTACCACAGACCATGTGTGGTTTGCCAGAAAACTGTTCACACGTGTCACGATTGAGATACTACAGTTTATTGGAGACTATGTTAAATATTTTCGCGATTTTCCAGTGTCTCTAGCTATGAGGTGTTTGACGGACGTGTTGTGTTCGTCTTATCGCCTTCCCCGCGTCCGTGTCTCAAACGTAAAGAGAAAGCTACCATCCAAACTCTTACGAAACAAGGCGAAATGTTCGGAGTTACTTACATCTCAATAAATATCAGTTTCGCGTGAAAAAGAATATGTGACATTCTTTAACACCGGACATGCGCCAGGCCAATAAAACGACAGGATCACCGCTTATAAAGTCCCGCCGTAAAAACGAGAACACTACGCGCACGTTTACGACTTTGGCCGTAGAGGTGATATTACAATACATGTGCCGGCCGACATCGCTCTTATAGCACGCCTCATCGTGGCGACTGCCTACATGCGCTTGCAATGCGTTGCAGCAATTTGCGAGCAATTCATTTTTGACGAAACAACTTAACACACATCAAAATTATTTATCTACGAAAAGAACACACGCTTTTAAATGTACGACGTTATAAGTTCCGGCCGACAGCAACCTTGGCGATTAAACGATTTTCTGCCTCACACACACAAACGCATTTCACATAAACCTTAAAATGCAACTCTTGGTTGTAAAAAAACCGCTCCTTTAGGTACTAGTGTTCCAGCGTACCAGTTGTAGTGTTAAAATTTTTTTAATAAAATTTATACTGTCAAGTGGTTTTGCTTGTGACCACCAATTTAAATTGGAAATTTTTTTGCAACTTTTTATTTGACAGATGTTGGCCTCACCAATAAAAAACACATGGCGCGTTACCAAACAATAGCCACATTGAACACATTCAGGGTAACTTTTCATCCAGCACTGCTGCATTCAAGGTAAACATTTTCTAGGAAAATGCGTTTTAAATAACTGTGCCATTATTATGGATAAAATCAACAGCTGAAAACAGTAGGCCTACATAGGAAATGTAATATAACTATATTATTTATTTTAGACGTACCATAACAGACCCTAATGCATAAAAAAAGCAAGACAGTTAACGTGTAAAAATATATTACTAAATTTTTGGAATTACTAAAACTACTTGCGTGCCAAATCAAACTTGAGACCTCTGCTATAGAAAACCGCTAGTTGAGTAGTTTTATAAAAAAAAAAAAATTGGGACTGTTCCTGTATCCTTACTCAGCAAATAGTACCGCACATGTGCTACAGCCCTGGCGACTATTAAAAAGTTACGATAGTAATTCCCTCTGTCCGGTATTTTTCAGAAATACCAAATATAACGGGCGAATTCAAGTCATAACATATCCAAAGCGGATAGTGGTAATAATTTCTTATAGGAACAATGACAAAACTGTTGCAGTGTTACCCAGTTTTTTCAACGTATCTGCTTTTGCCTAAACGGTATTATACTCTAGCGATTAGGTTACATTTCAGCTTATGGTGTCGAGGATCGCAGTTTCGAATCCCAAACAATGCACAGGTTACAGCCAACTTGAAGAGCGTTTCAAGTGGACGGGCCTTTGTACACTCGAAGCGCGTAGGAGACTTTTTCTGCAACTTGTATCGGAAGCGGCATTAGCATGCAGTATTCGGCCACTGTACCGGGAGACAGTCGACACGCCAACGTGGAAACAATTTTAATTAACTCCTTGGAGTGGTCATGAAATCGACTCCGAAGTCAGCAACTTTGCATTCTAGAGCTGCAAAAATGCACGCCAATGTAGAAGAACGCGTGCATGGTGTGTGAGTACAACACTCGACGTATTGTAAAAAAAAAATGTCAGTACTTAAAACGTGGATTATTGTAAGCAAAACTATGCCGATCCATCAAGAGTCCTGAACGAACAAAAAAAAAATATATATATATAGGCATACATATATATATATATATATATATATATATATATATATATATATATATATATATATATATATATATATATATATAATATAAACATATATATAGTAGCATGGCTACAGTATAAAATATCTACCGAAGTACAAAAGAATCATGCGTGTGTACGATAATTATGGTCTACTTATAAAAGTAATGCCTGTAAATATGGTATGTCAAACTCCCGTCACAGCCTAGCTTAGTGAGGTCGCGGCGGCCAGTGGTCAGGCCACTCGCCCTCCACCCATGCGATCCGGGTTCGATCACCGGCGGGGTCAATCCCAGGATTTTCGCATGAGGGAATGTCGGTGGCCGGCGGGTTTTCTCGGGACTCTCCTGTTTCCCCCGCCCCTCTCATTCCGGCGCTTCTCCATCGTAGGACCTCATTTCATGTTATCCCTAGGTGTGTGCAGGTTACCTACGAGCTGCTGCACCACGGAATGTTTCACAGGGGCGAGTTGTCGGCGTAAATAATACTGCACGCCGGTTCAGTGACTTGCGTCTAGAGGTTAGGGTCCGCACTTCCAGGTTTCGAACACACTAAATACGTTCAAAAGGACTGTCATCTTTAGTTTTAAAAACTTACGAATGTATAGCAAACGTACGCCACAAATTAAAAAATAATGCGAGTTACGTAGAGCTTTTATTTAATACCTCATGCTATCTTGCGCCAAGTTATCAGAGGTAATGCCTAGAGACCTGAAAAATTCGTGTTTTCTTTTAGGCGCAAGCTATCATCACGTTCACAATTGGCCGCTGACTTACTCGACATTTCCTGGAAGTAGCTGATCCAATAATAACTGATTACAGGCCCATTTGACTGTGTCAGTGAGCAGCCAATAAACAGCTGCTATCACATTCAGTACACACACACACACACACACACACATATATATATATATATATATATATATATATATATATATATATATTCTTGGAGGCTAGCCTACAGCTCAGTGAACCCGCGAATTTTTCCCGTCTCTAATAATGCCTGAATATTAAACACAGCACTAAGAATTGTCCAACTAAATTGCGACTAAAATCATATTCTAAAGTAATTACGATTATATCTTCCAGTATTTATCATGGGAAACATCATGAATAATAAAATTAGCTATGTAATTTGATTATCTGACCAAAAGTGAATTGCAAGTGTACTATCAAAATCACGACATATACAACCACTTTTTAAAATAAAGCAAAATTTTTAAAACCAATATATTTTTTTATTGGTAACTCCAACTGCTAATAAGTTGATCGAAATAACCCAATCAGGTTGAGAAACAAGCGAGTTGGCAACATTGCCGAACTGGTGTGCGGTCCAGCAGCCACTGGAAACCTGTATAAGAGAAAGCGATGAAAAAAGAAACGTCTGTGCTTATTTACGTCCTCAATTTATCGTTACATTAAAAATAAAACAAGGAGAGCAAGGAAAAGTTAGAAGAGGCGGTGCAAAGAACCATTAGAGATGGACGTAAAAAAAACTCAAAAAAAGTTCAGACCGGATACAACGTGAATGAGCGTTTTGTTCGCTCGTTTCCGGTTATCTTCGGGGCTTGGTGTTTTATATTTTGTTTTCTTCTGTTGGCTTCCACCTCATTTCACAGGCGAGAGGCCGTCGGCCAGTTGGAGTTATCCACCTCCCTAGGGTGCTATAAAATATCCCGTAGCAGGATTTTCCTGGTTAAAAACTACTATGGTTCGGTCATAACAAACGGTAACAAAAAAAAAAACTACCAATCGGACACGCAGACACTAACGGTCAGAGACGGGAAAAATTCGCGGGTTCACTGAAACGTAGGTTAGCCTCCAAGAATATCAGTGTACTCAAGATGTTCACTGGCTGCTCACGCACAGTGATACCAACATGACTAGACCAGCATTTGTGTTGTATTTTATTATTGGTTCAGCGCCTTCCACGAGCTGTCAAATAAGTCAAGGTCCAATTGCGAAAGTGGCACGAACTTTGAATTATATCTTGTGCCAAAAAAAAAAAAAACGCGAATTTTTCAGGTCTTTACTAATGGTGGAGTCACCATGGCGTGACGAGCGCGATGCAACATTGAACATTCTCGTTAATGTGAATACTCGTTTGGCCTGTGTGCAACAAATGCGGAGAAAAAAAAAACATTAGTAAATAATTCCTTGCCATTGCATACTAACCTCTGGTCCGACCGCCATTAAATTTAACATTATTTTACTACTTCGCCATTTATTTCTGGCATTCTCACGTGTGGAAATGTAGTCACAATTACACTTTTTATTGGAAAGTGTTATGATCTGCTTATAATAACAAACAAAAATTTCTCGTAAATATATCAATGAAATTTTCAACCAACTCACCAGTTTCGCCAACATTTCAAAACAAACTACGCGGGTACAATCGATATAGGCCTACTTTATATTCGGACAAACATAAAAGTACAAGCGCCACAAAATTTGCCTTTGCCAAAGCAGGTCTCTTATCTGGGTTGTCTGGAATTTCTTATTTTCTTATTTTGTTGTCCTTGTTATACGTGACCCGATTTCATTTATGGTACGTTAAGTTGTGTATGTGGTCTATCCTGTCGACTTAAGCACACTCCGCTCATGTATCATTTTATATTCTCTTTAGTTTTCTTTGACAGACGGCCGTCTATATAGCAATGGAGTATGTCCAAAAAACTAAATCCAGTCATGCACTCCCATTGTACAACTCTTTGAACATCAACATGTAGAAATGTTTGGTAAGATTCATCTTATCTTGATCTCCCACCACTAGTAGGGGGGGGGGCGGTGACCGAGTGGTCAGAACGTTCGCCTCCCACCAAGACGATCCGGGGTCGATTCCCGGCAGGGTCGGTCCCCGGAGTTTCGCATGTGGGAATCGTGCCGGACAATGCCGTTGGTAGGTGGGTTTTCTCGGGGATCTCCCGTTTCCCCCGCCCCTTCATTCCAGCGCTACCACCCTGCTCACATCATGACACCCTTCACCAGCGATGAAGACCTCGATGTTAAGCGCCGACCAAAATCTCTCGCTCACTTCCTCCTCTAGTTTGGTAGGCTGTACGGCATACAATACACGTGCTTAGCATGCACATCCGCGCCTCTCAACCCTCCAACGCACCTTCTGTTGACCCTGGCGGAACCTAGGAGCTAGTCAATGGCGGCGCGAGGAAGCGACGGGCAAAACGCAACAGTTTCCCCGAGCACGCCTCGGAATATCGGAATACCTCGCCTTCGCAGCTGGGTGGGAAGTAGCAGAAAGCGCCGTTTCAAAGCTTAACAAGCTAAATCAGCCCGACGGGGAGAGAGAGAAAAAACTCGTCTTTACCTCCGGCAACGACGATCACGGGTCTAAAAAAAGAATCGGGGCGCGGGGAAGAGGTAAGGTGGATGGAGGAAGGTGGGAGGGTTAGCAGGAAGGTTATGACGGGAGTAAGGAAGAAGAGAGGTGAGTGCAGGACGAGGAAAACTGTTCCAGAGAAAGCTAGAGAACAGGGGTGTGTATGATCGGCCGACGACGTAGCAAGTGGCGCTTACTTGCTACACATACCACAACCTTAATTTTTCATAAAAACTGCAATAATAAATTTTTCGAAGGCATATAGTTGAGTATACAGAAACCAGTGTCAGTAAACGCCAGCAGGGAACTGGCGTGTACTTTGTAGCCACGAAAATAATTTAAATTAAAAATTACTTAGAAATATTTCAATGGAAACGAGTTTAAACCATTTTATTCGCTCATATTTCTAGCACGTTTACTTGGAGTAATACATAATTTTCTTGTCTTTATGTTTCAGAGCCATAACGTTTATTCAAGTATTACCAAAATTGTATTTTCGATAAGAAATAGAATACATTCTTAATAAACTGCTTGACATAAATAATACTGGAATCTTTCATTAATTTGCCATGCAGAATCACTGCAAGGGAATTATAGGTTAACTTATGCCCAATATAAGATAATATTATTATGAACTCCAGAATTCATCACAAATACCTTCTATACCTCAACATAGGCACGTTTACCAATATATTGTGAAACAGAAGTTATTCCAGAAAATCTATAAATAAAATTTAGTACCTATATCTCCCCGTAACAGATTTAATGTGGAATACTTGTTAGAAGAGGTTGTATTTACAAATATTATTCGACTGAGAATTAATTTTTACATGTTTTCGAATAGTTATGCAATTTATTTTGTACGTTAACAGATCTAACGTTTCAAGCACAAATACCTTGTTAGTGTTTTATTAAGTTTCGGGTGACTTTTTCAAAGTACTGTCACATTATGTAGTGCAAATATTTTTAACAGTTTAGAAATCGTGAAATTCGGGGATCAATGTGAGAACAACTTACAAAATATTATCCAGCTGCATCACAATGTAATAAACTGACATCGTGCATCAGATTCCAGTCCATCACAAAGCAACAAGGAAACGCGAAAATATGTAATCTCACGACGACTGGTCTGGTAGCTAGGTGGGTAAGGCTTAATGTCTCGTCAACAGCGAAGAAATCATTTGTGGCAGAACCAGCGGCTAATACAATCAGCGACAGGAATGAAACCTACCATTGCCAGAATTCGCCCAAGGTGATTTCGGAAAACAGTGGAATATCAAATCAAGATGGCCGGGCTTCCGCACCTCCGCAGCCGTATATTAGACTCGTCGATAGTCACTACTTCACACTCCTCAATGGCAGCTGGTACTTGGTCGCTACGGACACCTGAATATATAGTGCTCCATTGAAACGTTCAGGAATCTTGCAATATTTAGCAACCTTAGAAAAACTTGTTTTGTTAACTTAATGAGCTAGCATTTTGCTATTATGATAAGTTTGTGACGAACCTTCATTGACGCCATAATTTTGTAACGTCGATTCCGGCGCAAGAGATTACGCTAAAGGAGTGCGTCTCTCTGGTAAAGCACACACATCAACAAAATTGTTGCATTGTCCGTGTGATGTGCAAAACACCTCATGTAAGCGTTTTCTTGAACATAAATGTGTTTGGTTAGATGAGTAAGAAGGTATTGTGAATGTACAGTACCCACGCTGCCTCAGACAGGTTGTTGCTATCGGTGTCACGTGTGTAGAGACCTGAGAAATTGAGAAATTCACGTTTTGTTTTGGGTACACGCTATGACTCAAACAACTGTAAATGTCTGTCACACTTGCAATTGGCTATTGCCTTATTTGACACCCCTTCCATGTTTCCTAGCCAATACAAAAAAAAAATCTAAATTCAGGACCAATCGTGTTGCACCACTCTGACAGCCATCAACCAATCAGAAAATGGTGTCAGCATGAGAACACTGACATTCTTGGAGGCTAACCTGCAAGACAATGAATCCGTGATTTTTTCCAGTCTCTACACATGGGTGACGCAAAACCTTTGCTGGCAAGTGTGTCAAATAGGAGGCGAAAAACTCTGTATCGCAGTATTGGACTTTTCCATGTTTTCTACACTGACTTTAAAATTCCGGCACAATTCAACAAAAATTTCCAGCGTTAATTCATGCACGAAACCCTCTCAACTTTGCTTATACAGGCTGCGTAATCTGGTCTGGATTGTCTTTCGCGCATTCCTGGATATTAAGACTGCGTATACAGAATGCTTCAGTTGCGGCCATAACTCGGCCTAACCTTCTGACAGGGCATGACGCAAGCCAGCAGGTACCGGTATCAGGACGAAGCACGCCCGAAAATTAATTTTAGCAACTGGTCACGTATTTTTGTGGGAAGATGTTTTCCTGCTTGACCGGGACAATCAGAATTAAGTTACCTCGTAGTAAAATAATAATACATAAATAATCAATGACTAGAATGGAGACGTCTACACTTGTAACCGTTAAATAATTCCAATTAACTAACATGAATCCGAGCAGAAAGTTTTTAGTCAATTACACAACGTCATCTACTCATATAATATTTAGTTGAAAAAAAAATCACCCACTGGCTCACTTATAAACGGCTTGCGATAAAGTAAGCACTTTCGACGACCACGTTGTCCGGAATAATGCTTTTATATTATTACTTATCGTGACCTACGATATTAACTTTTGAGTACAGTTCAGTGTTATTTAAGGTGATTTTTCCGTATAAAAAAAGGCAGGAAACTATAAACAAACTTAAATGAAAAAAAGTAACTAGGGATTCAAAGGGGCTCACATTATCCCGAACCAGTCTGTTTATCTACGTAATAGTATGCTGTGAAAAACCACGTTGTTCAGACTGCAAAACTACGACAATGCGTACCTAACGTACTACAGCGTGGGGGGGGGGGGGATTTCTAGAGGAGGGCCTCCCAGTTCTTTCAAAACATCACGCGCATTAGAAACACTGTTTCTGAAACGATAAAAACCTGAAAAAATAAACAAGGGTCTTATATTGAATTTTACTGCGGGTTTTCGGCCAATAAATAAGCCGCTTATACACATTCACAGCTGATCCTTACGGCACTTGCATTTCTTTCCCGTAGTAACTAAATCATGTTAAGTAAGGAGATTTTGGCCAGCGCTTAAAATCTTACACGTCTTCAGCGTTGGTGAGGGGAGGTATGAGACGAGAGGAAAGAGGGGGAGAGGGAACATGTGGAAAAACCCAAAGAAAATCGGCCGACCAACTGCATCTTCCGGCACGATTCCCACACGCGAACATGCGGGTCAACGCCGTTGGTAATAGAACCCGGATCGCCTTGGTGGGAGGCGCGAGAGCTCTATCTAGTCCCAACTAAACTAAGTGTTCTGTTACAACTGAGGAAGTTGGCTGGAATAAAGGCTTCAGTGAGCTAAGGCCTTCCTTCCATCAAAAAGTTTTTCTTGTTCCATAATGTCCATAGGAGATACACACAACATTTTATTCCGATACCTCAATTATTCACCAACTTTTGAATTTTTTCCTTGACCTGGACTGGTATCACTGTGCTATAAATAATTGCGGTTTTATCTTTGAGTCTGTCTATAGTAAATATTATAAACTCGTGTAATGTAAGTAGCTAGTAATTACTGGTAGTAAGAGAAAATCATATGAGTTAGACGTAAAATAAAACAAGAACAAATTTGTCGTGCATATATACCTGTCATTATCTCATAAAGCCATTTTCTTACTAAGGCCTTTATTCCAGCCAACTCCTCAATTATTCTGAGCATAAGAAGTTAATAGTTGGCTGATCCCCTTGTAGGAGTCAGCCGTATTGGTTTCACGAGATAATGCCTGCATATTGTTCTAGATTGATAAGTAGGAACTCTCAAATGTTAGCGAAGGGATTTTTTGCAGAAACTTGTTTCTATGCCTCACGTACATATCGGGCAGATCTGCTTAGTAGTTATTTGCGGCGTGTACTTGTGCTGGAACATCTTTGATTTGACTGTGCCAATCATAACACAGCTACAGCGACACCACCCGTCTAAGACATATGAGTAGAGGTACGTAAATTTTGCAGATACATTCCAGGTCAGGTTGAACGCCAATTATGTATACTTCATTGTCATGTCTGCGACTTGCTGGCGGCTGTTACGAAACGCGTTTGACTACTGCAAGCGTAGTGCTATCGCTTGCTACCTGCTTGTACGGTTATAAGCCAATAGATAATCGACTGCGGCCAGTAGGTGTGTAGGACTGACAAGTCTAGGCTGCTGCCAGATGAATCCGCGAAACTGACGTACCTCTACATATGAGAGACAAAACATCTAACCAATGACCATGAAACAGTTGCAGAAGTCCACGCAAAGCTTTGAACCAAACTGGTGTAGAAATCTTCTCCGCCAAAATAAGGGGCTCCAATCAGCGGCGAATGTGTCAAGTTCCATAGTTATTAGGATAGCAGAAACACTGCGTTAAAGGTTCAACGTTTCAACGTCTTGTGCGTGAGAGCGCTGTGGTACTAGCACTGTTGTGCCTCAGATGCTCAAAAACGCTCGAGGTATGTGGGACCGTTGAATTAATAATTTTAACGACTCCTGGACTACATACTTCTCACGCAAAGAAACAATTAAATTGCCATGGTGGGATTGACCACTAGACGCCAAGCCTAAAGCGTAGGTTACCCGATACCCCGAGGGTTAAAAAATAAAACCCTTGACCTTGGGAAACGCTCCACAGCTGCACGCAACCTGGAATTCTTCACGCTGAGATCTCGGGCCTCGGGGCACCAACGACTACAGGGCGTGAGAGTCCGCACACCCTCCCCTTCCTCCTCCCCTTAAACTCCTCGCGTTCTCGAAGATCGCAAACTCCCACAAATTTTGTTAGCCTAACTAAGCAGCTGCTAACAGTAGGTGACACCATGTACATTGGTTATATTCAGCTGCTCCTCGTTGGCCAGACCAAGCGTTGTCCAGAGCTTCAGCAGGTAGAAAGAAGTCAACTGGTAAGCAAATAAAAACATTCAAAGAACGTTACACACGTGCATAAGCTCTTTTCAGGTCATCCAAATATATACATGATGTGGCGAAACTATTGGTTTTATGAAGAAATTCCATAGAATCCTTTTCACATAGAAAATGCTTAAGTTTAGCACTGGGATATTTCTAAATGTCTCCTTTTTCGACGATATGTCACTTTTCGCTCCAATTTTGCAATATGGCGACTGAAGCTCCAGTCCGATTGGTGGGGACGACTTCGTATGTTAAAGAATAAGGTATACGTAGGAACCCCTGTTTTTCGCGAAAATAATTTTGCTTCACTTTGTTTCAGTGTCTTACGTGCACATCTGCAGTTCTGCTTCGTGGTCAGTGATTGGATATTTTAACTGTCACGAGCCAAGAGATTCTAGCGGCAAATCACAGACGTGAGGCGCTGCAAGAACGTTATTGTAATTGGCACAGTCAAATGAAATACGGTTGTTCACACAGACACGCTGCCAATAACCATGAAGCATAACTGCAGATATGCACGTAAGGCACGGAAACAAACTGTGGCAAATTTTTTTTTTTTGCCAAAAACAACCAGGGTCCCTAGGAGTACGGAAGATCTCTGCAAAAATTCAGCTTCTTACTAATCAATCCATCTGAAATTCCTAATTTGACTAGACTATATGCTCGTTTTAGGTCATCCAAGCGACAGAAATAAGGCGAAGGATTAAGCGGCAAGCGTGTATTTGGGTCGTACGTAGAGCTACGCACATCTTGGTCACGGAAACAATACCTGCTCGTGGATTGTTGCCCGGTAGGGCTGCAGGTAGCTAGAACTGTACACTTCTGATAAATACGCCGTATCCAGACGTCTATGCAACTGATTTTCTGACCACTCACTAGAGCCACAATTTTGTGGTAAAAATATTGCACCATTTTCTTCAAAGCCTTAAGGCCTTGTTACGGAGCTTTGCAGTGATTTCGAAAATATTTTTTTTAAATTGCTACCTAATACTCATATCAAAATTTCGCTGCACAGTTTTGACACTTATATGTTATAATTTGTAGCTGAATTTTTTTGTAGAATTATACTGAACGGTTTTTTAGATTTCATTACCCAAAAGTACCGCGTTTTTCGTCGTGAAAATAAGCAAAAAATTAAGGAAATTATTTTTTTTGCTGGCGAATGGTACATTATTTTAAAAAACGCGTCCACAGTATTATGCATCGTGTGATTGCACATTGACTCAAATTTTTTCAAAACTTTTGGTTGAAAAATATCTGAGTTATTGGCACCAGTCAGAAAAAAACCCGGGAACAATCCCTTAAATGCACATATGCAGTTCTGCTTCATGGTCAGTGAACGGATGTTTTAAACTCTCATCGCCTTGGTGCTTTACTGGCAAATCACAGACATATGGTGTCACAAAAACCTTACTCTGATTGGCGCAGTCAAATGAGAGACGTGTCTGAACAAACACGCTGCCAATAACAATGGAGCACAGCTGCCAATGTGCATGCAAGGCACTGAAATGGTGCAAAAGTATTTTTGAGACAAACTCGTGCTACCACTCACTAATAAGCGGCACTTGCAGGCCAGCATGTCACTGGATGTAGCCTGAACTGTACAATTATAGACAACTGCAGCTCTACCTTACAACAACCCACGAGCCGGCACAGCTGAAAATTCAAAAAATCGTTCACTCAGAAGGATGTCTTATGTTATAGATAGATACTGGAAACTTTAGCGAATTCAATTACCCGCAGGCTAGAATCCATTATACTATGCATACTCAAGCCCAGACTATTCGTCAACTAGCTGCTACTCAGTGGAACAACAGACAATGAACGAATACACGGGGCTTGAGTATACATAGTACAATGGATTCAAGCCTACGGGTAATTGAATTCGCGAAATTTTCCAGTCCCTATTTATAGGCGGTTCGGGATAAAATTAGCACAAAAACCCTGCTAAAGTTCTATTTTCAGCAAAGTCGCATCTTTCCGCGCGTAACGGCTACCGACGCGTCACTTAATGGTTGCGGGTGTAAGATAAATGTTGCAGTCAGTATGAATCGATACAGACTGATAAAAATAAGTTTACTGATTATATAAAATACTATTATGTCGATTTCTGTTGATTTTCTTCTGTAGTCTTGTATACAAATAATGCAAAACTATAGTGCTCACTTTATCCCGAACGACCTATATAAACAGTTCAGTCATTATGCTCACGACCACAGACATGTGCAGGCAAAGGCAACTTACGTGTACAGTACATACATAAGGGCACTGCCTACCTCTGTGTTAGAGGCTCAGAAGGTACAGAGCTATATGAGCGACCTTGTAGCGCGCATCAAATGCCGCATCGCCACAACGAGCCAAGAACTAAACTAGTGTGCAATATTCCCGCCGACCAATTTTTACCGTAGGACTTTAAAACGGCGACTATATAATTTTAATGGTGGAAAGTGTGTAGCAAAGTTTAGTGCATGTTTATACCTGCGTGTCACATACCACCTGTTCGTACATTTTCAAGTACGATAGTTTGGAAAAGCCGTATTTAAGTATGTTAGAGGGTCTAGAAACAGTGTTTCAAATGAACACGGTGACTTAACAATGGCATTTAATCCTTGTACGAAGTATTTTTTTTTTTTTTCGTACATTGGCACAATGGGTACATGCAGAAAAGTTTCGTAAAAAAACTTCAATTTTCTACAATGACAAGACGTAGACATACGTATTGGTATAAGAATAACAATGTGTGAAATGATGCAAGAAATGTGTTTTATTGTGATTTTTAGGAATGAAAATACCTATTTGCTCAGTTTTCAGGACATAGAAAAATACTGAAAGATCCTACAGCAATGCGGGCCGCACCCAGATGATTGTAAAATGTGATGGCATGTATACGTTCGACGGGTACTAACCTAGAGACACCTAATATAATTTTGTATTTATTATAAATATACATTTTATATCATTATTAAAGAGGATAATATATTGCGAAAATAAATTGTGCCAACATATCCTTGAAACACAATACATATGACTGGATTCAGTTTCTTGGACGTACTCCATTGCAAAAAACAGCAAATATCAGACACGAACAGAAAAATAACAAAAAGACACAACAAATAGACGAGACAAAACGCAACAGATAACAGACATATAAAGAAAAGACAAACGACACAACGAAGAGACGAAACAAGACACAGTAGTTTTCCAGACAGACAGTGTTACGACGTTTCGGGAACTGGAATCTGTTCCCGTCATCAGGTAGACACACAGGGTTCAGGAACACGAGTATTTGCTGTGTTTGTTGTTTCATCTCAACGTTGTGTCGCATGTTACTTGGTTTTTTATTTTATTTGTTATTATTTTCATTTATTATATGTTTGTTCCTAGTTTTTATTTGACCCGATTCCATTTTGGAATTTCTTGTTGTGTATGTATCTTGCTGACTAAAGCATAGTCTGCTTATATTATGGTTTTCTTTTATTTGTATAGTTTTCTTTGACAGTCGTTCAATTTGCAATGGAGTACGTCCAAGAAACTGAATCCAGTCATGCACTCCCGTTGCACAGTTCTTTCAAAGATCACAATACATATGATTAGGTGATGTATTTCTGACACAATGTAGCTGTCTGCAAACAAATAATAGGCATCACATATTACAACAGCGGGATTCTTATTGGATCAGCCAACAGTCAAGTTTTCCCGCGATAAACCATCATCTCTAATCATTATCCTTGCTCTCCCAGCACTTCGCCATTAAGGGGGATCGGATTTACAGTTTTCCTTATGTATCAGAGAACTGAGAGATTGTTTTGCTTTGTTTCACATTGACAAGGCATAGTTTTTCATTCACTTTTTGGAATCCATATGGCATTGTTTCTGTTATTTTATGACCTCTGTAGTAGCTCTCGCAAATAAAGAAAATTTTCCTTCTCAGCTGTTTCCAAATACAAAATAATGAATATATGGTTCAAACAATTTCAGAAAACCGATTAGGTTTGTATATATGCCCTGTCGTGACAAAATTTTTGATACATCGACTGTAACAGAAGTTATCGAGAAGAAATGGATACATCCAAGGTGGTAAGGATCAATATCCCTTATGATCTGCTGGTTTGTGGTCATATGTTCTCTCTCAGATCATGAGAAGAAGTTGTTTGGACACTATACCACCCAGCACTGAGTACTTTGTTAAATGGCCGCAAGAAGCAACATTATCGAAGTACATCATACACCAACACATATATTACAACTGCAGCACTTGCGTTCATAAATCAATTCGGCACCGAATGGGTTTACATGGCATGGTTAGAGATGATGGTGTATCGCGAAAATTTTTTGTCAATATAGCCTTGAAGACACGTGTTGTTTCTTGCGACGTGTATGATTGGGTGTTGTACTTCTGATACAACATAGCTGTCTGCAGACCAAATAACAGGCACCAAATATTACAATAGCAGGATTCTTATTGGCTTAGTCACATAAGGCAACAGCTCTAAGCACAAGCGAAACCCAATCATATTTTCGTAAGCTGAACGTACGTTAAAACCCAGCAGCCCAGTTTTCCCGCGATTAACCATCATCTCTAGGCATGGCATATACAGTACATAAATTAATGTAGAAAACTTTTGGCGAGGACATCATTTTCGGGGGCACGGTTAGTGCAGTGGCTAGAGCGCTCGCCTCCCACCAAGGAGATCCGGGGGTTCGGTTCCCGGCGGGGTCGGTCCTGGGTTTTCGCACGTGGGAATCGTGCCGGACGTTGCCGCTGGTCGGCGGATTTTCTCGGGGATCTCCCGTTTCTCCCGCCCCTTCATTCCGGCGCTGCTCCATACTAACATCATGTCAACTCTCACCAGTGCTAATGACCTAGACGTTAAGTGCTGACCAACATCTCTTCACTTCACCATCATTTTTGACGGAATAAAATAGAGGTACGGAGTATTTGTTAAAATTCTGCACCATGGCGTTCATGCCTTAAAAAAACTGCAAAACACCCATTTTCGCTAGATTTCCGCCAGTTTTCGCAGCGAGAAGTTAAGTGTTCAAGATTAGCGCAGAACCAGAAATGTTCACGTACACGTGTAACAACGCTAGATGTATGTCGTGTGAAACCACGCATTTTGAGCAGTTTTCTAATACACTTTCACTTGCCGAAGCTCCGCACACCGCTCGGCTGGCCCATCTTACGTTACGAAACAAGTGGCGTTTTGATTTAATAGTTAAAAAATGCTGGAAGTCGCTGCGATAAAGCAGAAAGTAACAGCGCTCCAGCCGGGTCAAGGCAGCGAGCGACGCGACACGACGGCCGTCCTCCGACGCCCCAAGACGCCTTCCCCCCGCGTCGTCGCTGGGCGGGGTTGTCCAGTTATTGACCGTGTCCAGCCGGCGCTAACGGCCGAGGACGTGAGGGGGTTAGAAAGAGGAAGGGGGGAGGTCTCCAAGAAACGCAGCTCTGCTCCGCTGCCAACCCGCAATTCCCTCTCCACACACCCTTCCTCGCTCGACGGACCCGACAAAACTCCTCCCGACCCACCCACACGCAATTTCCCCCGGCTCCGCCTCCGCGCACCACCTCTCTCCACCCTTCTGGGACCCTTCCTTTGTCGTCGACCCGACACCAGGCACGACGACCGTGAGATGGGGCAGCGAGGATGTGGAAGGGGGATCTTCTTTCCTCTCTCTCCACGCGGATGTACCCGGCTTCTGTGCTGGACATCACCGAGCCGCAATCCCCCCGGCCCCTCAGAACTTCACAACTTCCTGCTTCCGATTCCCCGCGCCTACTACGGCCATCCAGCGCCCGCCAGGAAGACGTCCTCGGCATAACGCTGCCCTCAGAATTGAAGCTATGACCCCAAACACACACTCGGGTTTACGAATAGTTACTCGGTTGACCCCGGTTACACTTAAAACTCTGCCCGTCGATAATACCCGGGGTTACGTCTCGTCGGCGGCGAGGTTATTATAAACGGTTACACACAACTTGACACAAAGCAAAAAAAAAAAAAAAAAAAAAACGGAAGATACATTTATTTCATGCCAACATTCGCCTGTAGCTATTCCGGGAAAACACGTAAAGCCGATACCAGGATAACCGGAGCTGGGAATTGAAGTCGGACCCTCACGAATGCGAGCCCAATGTGTTACCGTCGCGCCATCTTACCAGACTGAAGTTTAGTCACATTTAAGCAGTGTACCTAGTTGACACGAGCATCTACTAAGAAAGCTATAGTTAAGAGGTGCGAGAATTTCGCGGGTTCGTGTGGAAGCAGCACAGATTTCCTAGTCCTGTGCATGCACTAGTCACTGTCGATCATCCACAGGTTTCTAAACGTACATGTGGGTTGCACCTAATAGCTCCAAGAAATATTTCCTTATTTATTACTGACTTGCAGGCGTCAAAACCGTGCGAAACAGACGTCGTCCTATCACGAAAGCAACGATAACGCAGGACAGTACACAAAACATCAGGAGTGAAACTAAAAGGGCATTGTTAGAAGAGCCAGTGATTTTTGGTGAAAAGAATTTCGCAACATCTTGTTTCAATGCCTTACGTGCACACCTGCAAATATAAGAGGGCAGAGGCGTGGCTCATTTGACTGTGCTAATCTGAACAATGTTACCGCGACACCACACGTTTGTAATTTGGGGGTAGGACCTCGAGACGCCCAAAGTTAACAACAACCAATCACTGACCATGAAGCAGAGAAACAGTTGTTCACATAAGGCATTGTAACAAATTGTTGCAGAATTCTTTTCACCAAAAATCACTGGCTCTAAGACATTGTTAAAAATTACAAAGCACGAAATATGAAACAGTTATTACACAATTTTAAATAAAAGATATGGGACGTTGGTGGCCAGGAATTACAATTCATTCTAGTGAATATACTAATTATATTTTAAGGTAATTTTGGATTCCAACTGGCTTCAAAAACTGCGTTTTCGAGAACAACCTGGAGTGTACAAACCTGGCCGTGTGATTATGATTTAAGTCAGCCAACTGTGCCACATTACTTTTTATAAACATCTCTATTACAGGGTTCCCACAGAAATATTAAAATGAATTTCCCTGACTTTCACTGACCAATCATTAAAAATTTCCCTGACCATAATTAATATTATTATAACAACACGCCTACACAACAAACTTGTTTTTTCAGCCTCCACCATCCCCATAGCTGCCCATCATTATCCTTTTAAGCAACAGATATTTTATATAACAATTTAAAACAGTAACATTGAAATAAATACATATAAACTAAGTTGCGGATGCCATATTTGACTATTTGAAAACTTACACTTAGTAATAATATTAATAATTATTATTATTATAAAACACCAAATATATGGATAAAAAGACCAGAAAAACTATCACGTAAAAAAGGAAAAGTGGCCTTCACAGCAGAAAAAAGTGCAGGTTGTGAAGAGAGAAGTTTAATACTGTATCATACTCAGAACATTTTCACTGACTTTCTACTCTCTTAGGGTCATTTTCCCTGACTCACAGGGTTTCAAAACAT
>PNEQ01120017.1:56940-76487 GCA_003012365.1 Medauroidea extradentata | reverse complement strand
ATTTCAAAAAAACCTAAAACTACTTTTTGGGTATTTACGTAAGCAATATTTTGAAGTGAATATCAACTCTCTATCCCGAAGGGTTCGATAGATATCAATAGTTGATTGGAAACACATTTAAGGTCTTTTCAGCCCCTTAAAAGTTGAACTTCGAAAAATCCTTAAATTGGCTAATATGCATTTTTACGAGTGTCCTATTTAAGTAAAAATCACGATGATAGGCCGTCGGGTTCGAGCTCTATCGACGTTTCTTCGGAAACACATTTCACCCCTTTTCACCCCCTTAGAGGTCGAATTTCGAAAAATCCCTTCTTAGTGCTCGCCTACGACCTGAAGGGAACCCCCACAAAAAATTTCACGATTCTAGGTCCAGTGGTTTTGGCTGCAGTTTGATCAGTCAGTCAGTTAGTCAGTCAATCAGTCACCTTTCATTTATATATATATATATATATATATATATATATATAGATTGCCAAATAAGAGAAACAATTTTGTATTATTTAGGTTTTGTAAACTTCGATGGTCTTTTGTTCAGTAGGAAACCAGAATTTTATTTCTATTCAAATGCTATTGGCAACCCTACTCGTGTACTTCGCAGGCGCCGTGGCTGGAACCGTGCATTGCGCATGCGCGTGAACATACACTGCGATGAAAAACAGGACGGGCTCTATCTGTGGTTGTGGTACACACTGTCGCAGTGCTACTTGTAATGAAATTGATACGGAATTATATACTGAATTATGGCTAGTGTATACCGGGCTTAAGAAATCAAAGTGCCTTCTGCAGCTTTTATACAACCGTTTGGCAAACCCATACTAGCAATTACTGTTGTCTTCATTACGGACAAACATAAATGCTTGAAACAAACCTACAATTTAACTAAAATTTACAAAATAAAACAGCGGAGTGAATAAAATATCACGGTTTGTTTACGACGCTTCAAATTCTATGCTACACTTTTAAGCACGTATTTATTGTCTTCGAATAATTCTGGTAAAATATAAGGAGTTTGCTTATTAATTAATGTCATCTTCAAACGTTACAAGGTTATTCTAAAACTGTTCGACCTCGGTAAGTTACGTCTGGTTAAGAATTGCAATCAATAAATGTAAAACACGCGTATACCCATTTCAGGATCTCTATTTATCTGCATACAGTTTATTTTAAAGCTGCTGAAAATTGCGAAAATGGGTATATTTTGTGGTCGTTTGTAGGTATGGAAATCTTGGCGCAAAATATTAAAAAAGATATAGGAGTGTAAAATACACCTTTATCTTGACTATTACGTAATTAAATGATAGCGCCACCACCGAATGTATCATAAAGGAGAGCTGTCGCGAGAAGACTCCACGCAGTTCGACAACTTGCGCCCAGAGGATAAGGAAATGTTGTCAGAATGAAACTGTTATGAGGTTAATTATATTCTTGGGCCACTATTTTGGGACAGAGAAAATACAGCACAATCGCTAAAAGAAAAATATAGTTTCAAACGCGCTAAATAACAGAACTAGCAAGTAAAAGTAGTAAAAATATGCTTATGAGTTGGTATTTCCATTTTCAAGATTCAGCAGCATGGCCAAATTGAACATAAAACCAGACATTTTAATTAACATATCAGGAACGTCATAACCTTTCTTGTTTAGAAGGTAGGAATAGAACAGGAAATGAACGAACGCATTGAAACTTACCATAAATTAGCACTTAGTGGCCAGGATCATGGAAAAAAACATTTTTACCTATAGGACATTCCATTTTGTGTGTGTTTATATAGGCTATATTTAACAGTTAACTGTGAGAGAAACCGGCCATGACCTACGTTAAATTCCCATGAATAGATTTCTGGAAATCATGGATAACCGAAATGAGGATGGATGGAGCCGGGCGTCCTCTCAAATGTGAGAACAAAACGTATTACCTTTGCGTCACCTCGACTGGCATACCTACGTCGAGTTGTTTTCCAATATTGGCACGTGACTTCATTTAATGTAATAAAATTACTAGTATTTGGTAGAATTTAGTATGAGAGTCACGAAGCTGGCTAAATACGAAATGATCGACACTAAATCACTTACTACAAAATTGTCGTTATAGATACGCCCATTTTAAGGGTTTTAAGAGTAATTACTGCACGTGTTGTACAGGTTTGACGTAATGTCGCTCGACTTGACACTAACTAAAACTGACTTGAAATATAAATGTCATCATATTGTGTGCGGTCATTACACCGTGTAGATAAAAAGTGCCCTCAGGACTATCTGAAAGCACTACAGTTATGTGAACGGGAGATACCAACGCAGACGTAATACACCTGAGTTATAATATCAATTTGCAGGCGATCTGACGTTAACATCGGCGGTTCAGGATAAAGTGAGAACTTTCGAAGCCACAGTTATTTTTTCTCTTTTAAAAATTTTCTGCAATTTTATTAAAAATATGAACAAAGCAGCCTACTTAACATTCAAAGTGTATAGATTGTGCTGTACTCAACATTTAACGTAGAAGGCCAAAATGAATCACAGGTTTTAATCATTATTCTAGACAAGGGGGTCACTTTGTCGCGAACCACGTATATTTGGAATAGTGCTTCAAGGTAGGTTCTTTATTGCAAACGGAATATAGCTAAAGAACACAATGTTTCTAATGTTTATGTACCTCACAAAAGGCTCTAGAGTAACAGAATTAATTTCTCCTATACCGCCAGATGACGCGCTGCAGCAGTAGATATATGAGGAAAGAGCGCATAGCGTCGCGCGCCGCCAGTATCTCCACAAGGAAGTGTGACCCGCCGAGACTGCTGGCCCGTTAGGTACCACGGGAAACTAATTGTGGGAGAGGGGGAGGGGGCGCGGCTCTCGAGCACGATCCGCAACGTTGTGTGAACTACTTGCGAATCGTCCAACTTTCTCAGCTCATTAACCGGAGAGTTGGTTGGCGGAGGAGGGAGAGGAGTGCTGTTTTCTCTTCCCCCGCACGTCGTCGGTCCACCACCACACGACGCGACCGATAACCCCGTTTTGTTTGTATGTTGCAGGTAGGTTCGTCAGCTGGCGTGCCAGGAACACGAGATGTTGCCTTCTCCCGCGGAGGCTTGGGGCGCCGCTGCCAGACATCGACACGCGTCCCGGATTTCATCTGACGCTCCCGTTATATCACTCCTGACCCGCCATTCTCTTACACTTCTGTGCGTCAGCGCGAGTTATTAGTAGCTATACGCCGTCCAGGGTGAAGTGAGCACTTTGACCGCCAGGCGGCCGATAGAAGATGGCTGGATAACTTCAATCTCAACACGCGGCGTTGATGTCTGCGTTCAAAGAACGCTACACCGCGTGTATACTCATAGAAGGCCGTGATCTCTAGTTTCTACTTTCAAGGGCGGGTCTAAGGGGGGGATGGGGGGCAGACAAGTCCGGGAGCCGAGTTTTAAAGGGAGCACTGTTGGCGCCGAAAAAATTTTTTTTACTTGGGAATGAATTGTAAATGAGTATAAAGAGATACAATATCTACCAATATATTTTAGACTTTTACTAGTTTTGTACGTTTGTATTTTTATAAACCTTGAACTCTATATAATTTTATAAATACATTATTTATAATTAGAATACACACTTAAAACATTGCAAATCCCAATTCTTGACTTCTTGTCCCGGGCGAAGGAAAGCCTAGCTCCGGACCCTGCCATCTTTCTTAGCTATATTTATTTTTTACGCTTGAACGAGAGGAGATATAAAAAATATGTGTGTTTAATTTCGTTTAAAATCGACTCCTCTACGTTGGAAGATTTTTTCAAGGCGGTAAATACTACGGTTGTAGCTAATTATGAGAACGAAATTCTGGTTAGTTGACTTTTTGTCAAAACCGTATAATTTCTTGCTTTGAAAAAATTAGCTACCACGGCAAAAACCATTTTAAACAAAACTGCCAGACAGATTTTTAATATCTGTTCTCGTTTCGGTTTAAAAAAATAACTATCGCAAAAACAATAGAAACTAAACACCAGGGCCTTAATGCCCGAAGAAACGTAAGCAGTACACAACAACCACAATCACAATTAAGTTAAACTGAATGCCTAGTGTTCAAAATGTCGAAGAAACAAGCCCGAAACTATTACCATTAATATGTAATATAAATGAAATAATGAGTAAAAGGTGTACTGCGGAAGTCGCACTTATTAAAATATTTAAAAATAACACAATATGCAGGCTTCTTTTTGGATTCCCGCCATATTAAAACTATGAACAGCGTAGCAGGCGTTTTCACATCCTGGCTAACATCTGATAATCCACAAAATCTGATCACGTGACTGAGATAACCTACCCTACTCCAGTTCGTGAGTTTTAGTAACCGCCTATAGTGGCCAGACAACTCATGTTACCTCCTCCAACAGTAAACAAACAACTAGGATCGGCGAATGTGTGGAAGGTGGCATTCGTGCTGTTCGGGCCGCGCGTCATTTGTTGCGGACACAACAAATGTACTCGATATAATAAGGATTGCCGCGCGAAGACGAACAACAGACGAATGACCACGTACACATCCTCGCATTCGGTTACATTCGACAAATATCCGGCGATGCGTAGAGGCGGCATTGTATTCCACAGGTCTGACGTCGGTTTATTTGTTAATAGCTCACGTGTCTTAGCGCAATTTTCTTCCGCTGCATTTTCCTACACAAAAAAAAAAAATTATCCTTCATTTTCCCCCTTAAATGGACTGTGCAGAAAATTTTTGAAAACCATGATCGAAATAACCACAAACTGAATGCACAATTTTTGATAGGATACCTACTTTTGTTTCTGTGTCACTCAGTTTACAATGATCGGTGGAACCACTGGTGGGTGACTAATGCCCACCTCTTGTTTTGCACTTAGGGATGACTCGAGACCACAGCCGTAGAAAGAACAGGCCTGGACACTCGCCTGGAAAATTGACCCCTTTGATGTTTGGCTGCAGTTCATCAAGTTACCGAGAATATTGTGTTTTATTGGCGCTTCAGTTAGGGCGGCCGGACTAAACTCCGCCCACTCCCTTTCCGCTAAGATAAACAATTTATCAAAACGTATTTTTTTATCAATTTATGAAACACTTTATTCGTTCACAAATTTAAGAAAAGGATCCAGCAACCTTTATTTACTATATATATTTAACAATGGAAAAAAGTGGTCGGAGTTTGAGTCGGACCGCCCGGATTACAGCGCCAAAAAGTAGGACATTCTCGGTAACTTGACGAACTACAGCCAAACAACAAGGGGGTCAAGCAAAACACATTTGTAGATAGGCGAGTTCTTCTACGACCGTGCTCGAGACTCATGTGATATAACAGAAGTTCCCATTTATTTTTTCTTCTGTGCGTTACCAATTAGATATAATATAAAATCATTATTTATTTATTTATTTAAACACGACAGATAGCAAACAATTCGAGGTATTCTGTATTTATGCAACCCATTGTTAAACTTGTAGACACACCATATGAGGTACGGTAAGGTAAGTGGAAGTTTACGTCTCGTCAATAGCAAGGACATATAGACGGTGACACACAATTTTACACAAGGAGAGGAATTGGAAGAAAATAGGCCATGGCCTTTTCCTGTAGTGAGTCGAGGTTGGAGTATAGAAAAACCATACAAAACTGGTATCACGTATTCTTAATTAACCCATATGTGTATATATACATATATAACTGTCAGCCGAAATGCCGACGATATGTCTACAAGTTCAACCTGGTTAAAGCAATAATGAAGTTTTATTGATTAATTTTGCCGGGTGTCATAAATACGGTATGTTTTTTCTTCACATTAGTGTCAAATTCGCGACAGTGTTTAAACTCTGACATGAAAGAAATCTATCTCTGAAAACGAATTCCGCTGCCCGCTAAAAGGATTATTTTTCAGCTTAAGTCTTTTAAATTCCGGTAAGTTGGCAAGACTGCGCGTGCCAGTATCATTCCATCCATACCGACCCCACCCAAGGTAAGAAACAGTCTGCACATACAGATTTCATCATAACCGCTCTCTGTGTCCTTGAAGCGGCGGGGGGTTATCGCGGCACGAGGCTTCTACTTGCTATCTCACCGCACCAGCCGTGATAAAGAATTCAAGGTCTATAAATGAATGAACTATGCTGCGAATACGTTGCCAACACCGAATAAAAACCACCACATTGTGTAGGTTGGCATTACAAAACGTTCAAATACGCTGTAGTTTATCGCGGAATCTGTTTTTTTTTTTTTTAGCGCAACTATTCTGCATGGACACAACGTGTTAATTTACGAAGAAAAAAAGCATACTTTAGGAGATTGCTTATGCCAGTTTCAAGACACCACGTACATTACAAACACTGTTTATTATAACCCTCCAACTTGGCCGTACCTAAAAATGTACTAACCAGTCGTATGCGAAATTAGTGTATAACATTGTAATTAACGTTGCTAAAGGCTTTTTACTAATACAATCATATGGTCGTCGCTTATTTTTGCCATTAGTAAACACAGTTCGACAAAAACTTCGCACGCTAGTCAGGTGCTTGGTGCATAGCGACGATGCGGCATTAGATGTGCGCGTTGGAGTCGTCCTTATTGCTCAGGCGCTCATATAGTCAGTCTCCAACAAATAAGCCTGGAATGGTCGACAAAATAATATAAAACCAACGCGAAATTTATATGACGAACTCTTAATACAATGTGAAAATATGTATCGTTCTGACCCTGGCCATTATTCCAAGTCGCTAATGGGCTCTAGTGAACGCGCACAATTGTCTATAGATTTGTCGATATTGGTGTGCTAACTGGTAAGATACTTTGTCTTCAACGCCCTGCTATCAGTAAAGACCGGAAAAATTCGCGGGTTCGCTGACCTGTAGGATAACCTGCAAGAATATATGTGAACAGAAGCAGAAAGCAGATGCTTATGAACTGCTAGCTGTTAAAGTGATATAAGTCTGTATCAGTTACATTTTCATTCAGAGCACGGTCGTAGAAGTACAGGTTTGGACACTCGCCTATCTAACAATGTATTTTGCTTGACCCCCTTGTTGTTTGGCTGTAGTTCGTCAAGTTACCGAGAATGTTGTACTTTTTGGCGCTGTAATCCGGGCGGTCGGACTCAAAACGCCGCCCACTTTTTCCCACTGTTAAAATTATAAAGTAAATAAAGATTTCTGGAGCCATGATTTAAAACTGTGAGCGAAGGAAGTATTTCATAAATTGATAAAAAATACGTTTTGATAAATTGTTTATCTTAGTGGGAGGGAAGTGGGCGGAGTTTGAGCTCGACCGCCCGGATTACAGCGCCAAAAATGTATAGTATTCTCGGTAACTTGGCGAACTGCAGCCAAACAACAAGGGGGTCAAGTTTCCAGGCGAGTGTCCAGACCTGTTCTTCTATGGCTGTGGTCCAGAGACTTCCAGGAAGTGTCAAATAAGTCAAATGCCAACTGCGAAAGTGACACAAACTTACAGTTGTTAGAATTCTAGCTTGTGCTCAAATAAAAACGGGAATTTTTTCATATCTCTACCATCAGATTCCACCTGGAGCCCAGACAACACGTTGTTTTTACACCGTGTAAAGTTGTCGAAAAGTATTATAAAAGATTGCCCTATCTGTAGCTTTCGCTTCCAAATACCTGGAGATTTTGACTTGCGTGTTTACTGAGTTACTTTATGTACCACCGCCTCTCCTTGGTTGAACGCTGAATTACTCAATGGATAATACAAAAATACAGATACGACGCGGTAAACAATGTTTGAAACCAACTTCTCAAGTGAGCGTTGAATGTCAGCGCAGTGTACGACCTCATAACGTGCGGGCTATTTAATGACAGTCAAGGTGCCTCCCTAGTTGGGCTGTGCTTGTGTGCGTGAGGCAGGAGCGGTAAGGGTGTCGATGAACGACGTATGTAATGTACGACAGTTTGATTTAAATTCAGGCTAAGAAATCACGAGCGAGCTAAAATAAGTAAGTACGATAACTCATTCTGAATATTTTGTTTAAAAATAAACAATGAACAAAACTAACTTTTAGTAATTCCGAGCAAATTAATTAATATTTAAAAAAATATTAAATTAGGTATGCATGTCAAAGGGCCATCGGGAAATCAACTTATACAGCAACAACAAAGTAACATAAATGCACGCAATAAACAATAATTTCCAAGTGCAAAACTGTACATTGTACACAGGTTAAGAATTGCTGTGAACAGGCGACACAACAAAGAGAAAACAGACGAAACGTAGCAGGCTTCTCTATCGACAACGGATGCTAGGTTTAGGGAACTGAGATCTGTTCGTCTCTTCAGGCTCATGTACAGACTATGGAACTCGAGAAGACTCGATAGTCTGTCAGGCACATGTACAGGCTGAGGAACTCCAGCAGACTTCATAGTCTGTCTCTTGTCTTTTGTGCTATCGTCGGTGTCCTCGTCAATTTTGTCGCCATATTTCACAAACTTTATTTTATTGTTTATTTCATTGTTCTGTTGTTTTGTCTTTCCTCATACGACTGTATAACATTCCGGAATTTATTTGATTGTTATTGTTATATTTATTATTATATTTTACTTTACGTGTCGTCTTTTGTGATTCGGCTACATTTATTTTCCTGAACTATGTTAATGCTATATATTTCTTGACAACAGTTAATAGTTGCTTTTCTTCTTCTGTTTTTTTATTGTGGGGTTTTCCTGCAAAATTGCCATATTCACTCGCAACGTCATTGTTAATTAAAAAAAAAAAATGAACAGTGCATATTAATTGTGACTGTCTTTGCTATCGTTCTCAGTGGTTGTGATTGTATATAATTTTATATAGTATCTTCAGTCACAAGAGAGTCGGCACACATATTAAAAGTCATAACACACTAACGACTTATCAAACTATGGCCTATTTTCTAAAGCCAACAACTCTATCGCAATATTTACAACGTGTAATAAATAAACAAGATGTGGCCCCGGTGAACAAAGCAATACAAGATTAGTCAGCCACAGCCGCATATTCTGGACTGCCGCTCGGAAGGCATTTTTGCGTAAATCTTTTCCAGCGAATGTACGATGAACCGCTATTGTTTCTATTCTCGGCCGTTACGCGGGCGAGCAATCCAATGAGCGGCGAGTGATGACGAAAGCGGGCGCGAATCCAATTACGGTTACGCAATAAAACAATTAGGTTTGTTTTACCCGCGTCATTTCGTAGGAGGAATGAAAAAAAAGGAACCTTTACCGACGTCGCCGAACCGAAGTGTGTTTCAACTCGGATGACGTAAGGCCCAGCATGGGTGTGGCAGATGATCAGAGAGAGAGAGACAGAAGGAAGAAAACCAAGAAAATAGTCTTCGTTATTTAGACTTTATTGGAAGGAGAAAGTACAGTAAAAAGGCGCCTGGGAGGGGAGGGAACGGAAATATGGTAAAAGTGATATTTTAATTCGGTATCTTTGTTTGTTTTTGTTTACGTTGGCACGTAACTATAGTTCAACCTTTACAGGTTGAGACACTTTTATCTCCCAGAATACATTTGATCCAAGCAATAATAAAAAAAATAAATAAAAACTGACAAAATTCTTCCACCCCGTTTCCCTCATAAATCTAGTTCTCCCTTCCCCTCCCAAATCAATTACCCCGGGAGATACAGATACATGAAAGGGGAGTGTGTGTGATTGTATAATATATATACACACAAACATTGTATACACATATGTATATATATACATACACACACACATACACAATTCTCGTTTAAGCGTAAACAATTAATATCGCTAAACTGTATAAACAATAGAGCATGGCCTTAATCCTACTTCCTGTTTTTCAAGTTTTAATTGTGTAAACCTGTCAAGCTATCAGGAAGACCTTCTATATAAGCAAACAGCACTCAACACTTCGTAGTAGACTGTTGTTTGTGAATGTTACTAGCTGGTACGTGGACGACTGTCACTGCAAGGGAGACTCACAGAGAGTGTTTCGAGGTCAGTTGTAAGTCGTGAACAGGCCTAGATGGCCACGGCGCGGCGGGAGCGGCGCTGAAATGAGCTAATGGGAATGTCCACACAGCCAGACATGTCAGACTTGTTAGCGCGCGAGGAGGCTGCGACCATGGACAACACTATGTAAGACGTTTACAACAACACACGAGGGTAGGCTGGGTACGACAACATTTCACCTTCTGGTGTGCAAACAGTCTGGATTCAGTTTCTTGGACGTACTCCATTGCAAATTGAACGACTGTCAAAGAAAACTAAACAAATAAAAGAAAACCATAATATAAGCAGAGTATGCTTAGTCAGCAAGATACATACACAACAAGAAATTCCAAAATGGAATCGGGTCAAATAGAAACAAGGAACAAACAGATAATAAATGAAAATAATAATGAATAAAATAAAAAATCAAGTAACATGCGACACAACGATGAGATGAAACAAAAAACACAGCAAATATCAGACACGAACAGAAAAATAACAAAAAGACACAACAAATAGACGAGACAAAACGCAACAGGTAACAGGCGTATACAGAAAAGACAAACGACACAACGAAGAGACGAAACAAGAGACAGTAGTTTTCCAGACAGACAGTGTTACGACGTTTCGGGAACTGGAATCTGTTCCCGTCATCAGGTAGACACACAGGGTTCAGGAACACGAGTGCGACTGATCTGATTTTATTTGTTATTATTTTCATTTATTATCTGTTTGTTCCTTGTTTCTATTTGACCCGATTCCATTTTGGAATTTCTTGTTGTGTATGTATCTTGCTGACTAAAGCATACTCTGCTTATATTATGGTTTTCGTTTATTTGTTTTAGTTTTCTTTGACAGTCGTTAATTTGCAATGGAGTACGTCCAAGAAACTGAATCCAGTCATGCACTCCCATTGCACAGTTCTTTCACAGATCATATCGTGCAAACAGTCGTCAGAGTCGAGTTAAGATAGCCGCCTGGATGAATGTACCTTGCGCCTTCGAGGCCTAGAACTGCGGAAGCGATAAGGACGACACAGCACGCGCATCACTAGACAGTCTGTGGTAACCTTATGGCGTAATATTACAGCTAAAGGTGTAATGTACGCGCCAAGATTTTTATACCGAAAAAGGACCACAAATAATCAATTATAGCAACTTTTTTCAGCGTAAAACCGAAATTTCTAGATACCGGTACATGGAGAGACCTAAAAAATGCGCATGCTCGTACGTAAAGATCTTCGGTTGCTATTCCTAAGCAGACATAACTTACAATGAGCAGTTTTTAAATAATCATGTCTGTGAGCGACGTACTATTTTTTCTACGTGCGACGGGCGGTTTTAACATTTGCTTTGTTCTGTTTTTGGTTTGCAGACTGTTTTTGTTCTTGTGTTGTGATTCGTATATGTGTAAACGTATATAACTTTTCTTTGTTGTGTTGTGTGTATATGCACAGTTATTGTGTTCTGACTCCTGTGAAGTACTCGTACTTATTTTCTCGTTTGTCTCCCCACCTTCTTCCTATAGAAGGTCTGGAGTTTAGTTTAGTATGATCAACTTGTGGGCGCTGATGACCTTGATGTCGAACGCCCTACAAAACTATTCATTCATTCAAATAATCATATAACGGCAGAAGCTCTGCACACCGCCCAGCGACCTGGACAGGCGGCAACCTTAATATGACAGCAGCTTCTCGAACAACTTCTCGGTTATAGGCTGTTCGCTATAAACTGAGCACTCAGCAGAACGTGTAATTAATTAAATACATGTCTTATTGGGCCAACAGATGTTAACTTGTTTTGTTTTTATTATCCACCGTTTATCCCCATTTTGAGCATTTTGCTCAGGGGATATAGGTGTCGTCATATATGTACATAATCACAGCTTACATAAATTTGTCATAATACATAAATGATAATTACACAGTACATACATGATAATTACAAACATATTACAATTCTTGACACAAAGGTATGTCCTACATAATTTTAAGAGCGTTGAAACGTTTAAACTGGTTTTTAGTAACATGGAAGTTCTCATATTAAAAATAGTAAAGATGGCTGTAAAACGGCCGAAAGAAAACTTTATGCAGTGCTCACTTTATCGCTAACGGCCCATACCATGCTCTCGTGCAAGGTAAGCGGCTGTTAGATCTATGTCGCCATTAAGAGCAAACAAAAACATGTAAACAGTACATATAGCCGATAACCACAGCGAACTGTTCAAAATTTCGAATAAACAAGTACGAAACTAATACAAATGTAATACAAATGTAATATAAATAAACATGTGTGACGAGAGGGTTTTGCAGCTCTTTAGGGCAATGATTCAATATGTCTGTTGCTTTTACGATATTAATTTTTTTTAAAATATTAAACGAGAGCAGATATCGAAAAACAGTTGAACAGTTTTGTTAAAATCAGTATATACTATGTTTACTGATTTTTTAATGATTAAATACCCAAGGATTTCAGGTACTTATGCAATTAAAGAAAATACCATTAAAGAACTAATTAGCCAAAGCCATAAACTTTTTTGGCTACAAAAAATTAGACTACATAGTAAAAATAATGTGTAACAAAAGTTTTTCGATATCTGATCTCGTTTACGAATTAAAAAAAAAAAAAATATCGTGAAAGCAGTAGAAATGATGAGCCATGACCTTAAAAACGAGGTCTTAAGAACCAACGAGGGTGAGAAGTGAAGCGACAACACGACATCCATGACCGAGCCAGGACTCGAACCCAGGACCTCTCGCACAGTACAGTGGCACCTAAAAGACTACTACGCTACGGAGGTCGGCTAGTATAAATAACGTGTAAAAAATACTATGTGGACGTCACATTCAGTAAAACATTTAACACGTAAAAGTGTTTGTTGAATATCCGCCATCTGAAAACCTGAACAGCGTTACAAGTGACTACTAAAATCCTGGTGATCGACGAAACCAGGTCACGTGACTGTGAAAACATACCCTACTCTAGCTCGCGAGTTTCTGTACGCGAGTAGTGCGTGTTCGATAAAAATTAAATATATAAATAGCATATGGGGAGGGTGCCCGAGGGCAGGGTATCGTACCCCGAGTGCAGACTTTTGACTGGACTATATTACATATAGTCATCTGCATATCCTGGTGAATGTCATGAAATGAAGCCCTACAATGGAGAAATTACGGAATGAGAAAGGCGGAGGGAAACGGGAGATCCCCGAGAAAACCCGCCGACCAACAGCAATGTCCGCCAAATTCTCCACATGAGAAAAATCCAGGTTGAGCCCGCCGGGGATCAAACCCGGATCGCCTTGGTGGGAGCCGAGCGATCTGACCACTTTTTTTATTTTTTATTTTTTTAATGCTTGGTACAATGGCAAGGCTGACCATTCGCCACTGCACCAAACATTCCCCCCTTTAAGTTGGTTAATTAATGCATTCCCCAGTATCTTTGTATCGTGCAGTTGTCGTTGTAATGGTAAGGTGTCTTCTGGCACACAGACAAGACGAACACAAACACCCAATCCTGAACCCGAGGAAGTGGTTGTAAATGTCACCTCCCCGGCCGGGGGTCGAACCCGGGACCCTTGCCTCAGCGACCAGGAGCGCTGACCACTGAGCCAAGTGGCCGGACAACCACTCTGACACCGCGAGCCTACTGAATGCTCGCTGTATCTGGCGCGCAGATGTAACGATGCGTCAAAGACGTCACCGAGTCACCGTCCATCAATGCTTTCTCTTTTAAACGAAAGTAGGAACGACAACTGAACGTCGCAGATGGTCGAGCACGCAACGTCAGCTAGTCGAGCCTGACTGCGTTTCAAACTGAAATTAAGGAAACAAATTAATTTTTTTTTCTACAACCGACAAGCACTGACAACGAAAATTTGTTTCGCCTTTAAAACGGAAAAAATAAACCGTTAATTAACCTTGTCCCGTAAGCATAAAAAAAAAGGCACAAATGGTGGAAACAAAAAGCACACTTTCCTGTACAGCTTTGTAAACCAGAGTCACAAACAAATACTACACGATTTCAGAGTTAAAAACTTAATTGTTTCACAATACAACATCAAGCAGCCTGCAGGGAAGCAACAAGCTCAAAGCGCTTCAATGTCAAATGACTAATAGGTTACTGCGATAAATTCCTTTCAAATTCAAAGAAAATTGTTACTATTTTTAATGTATTAACTGTTTAAAGTCACAATCACGGCATGGCAATGAATGCGTTTTCAGCTCGTATAGGTGTTTTTTATATTAATACTGGCAATGACGCATTAAAGGTACACTATTCCCGCCATTAAAAATAGCTGAACATTTTAAAAGCTTTTTATGCTTGTAAATGCATTAACAATTGTCTTGAGTGTTTGATTTGAATGAAATTGATACATCCAAAGCGGATATTTTAACAGTCTTTTTCGAGCGGGAAACAAGATAATTTATAGTACCAGAGGGCTACACAGCCTTCACTTGTCTTTATTACTGCATCATAATAACGCGTGGTCACCGCTGAAAGATTCACAGAGGCGAGCAAACAATGGGAAAACTGCACGCCAGGTCAGTCCCCTGCGAGCATAGAGGCTATACTGTACTTGAAATACGTACCTGGATCGACCTTATCGCTCAAACCTGAAGACCTAGAACACGCAAAATACATGACGTGTTTCATACCAATAAAGTGTTTTCTCACAGCTCAGTCAAATTACACAAGTAGAAGACAAGTTGAATGGAGGCTACGGAACTGTGTGCAACAATTTTATATTTTAAAACCTGTCCTTGCCTTGAATACAGGAAAAGACCCGCTCAATAATGTTCCTCCCTCCCCCCTCCAAGATAAAAACCTAACTTACAAGGTTGGGGGGAATATGACCTCAGGGGTCGACCTCTGACCCTGCCTGCCGCATGCATAATGTATATCTGGCAGGTAATTATATTCTCTCGCAGCACATTAAACATGGAGTAGCCCGTAGTTCGATACAAGAGTCCAGCCGGCGAAATGCAAGTACGTCCAGTGTTATCAGTTTTTCAAAACGGGTTTCCGTACCAGCTGCACGAAATTTCTGTATTTTTTCGATTCACTTCAGTACACATGCTATAATGATAATTTTCTTTCAGTAACGTATTTAACGTAAAGACTTGGCTCTTTACTGTAAAAGTTACAAAACACTTGTTTGAAAACAAGCTCAGATATCGGTTTGAGTAACAGCTGACTGAAGCAAATTACAGACAAGGCAGGAAAATTTCAATCGAAATATCAATCATTATTTTATCTTGGTGTGTGTAAAATAATACCCACACAAAAGCGATAGTTCTGTGTTTAATGATACATAAAAGTTGAGAATAGTGTGGCATTTCTTCCACCAAAATGCGATTTCAGGTACGAAATTAATTTTCTTACTTCTCGTAAGAGGAATTTCCGTATTCCGGTGAACGAAAATGAAGTTCCATCCTTATGTCCTGCCAAGAAGCGAATTTTCGTACAGGCACGGAAATTTTCGTACGACTGGCAACACTGAGTACGTCTCATGCGCGTGTGACAATTAGTTAAGGTTAGTTTAAATTAGTTTAAAATACGACAATAATGGTATGCTGTGATTCAGAGGTTGGTTTTGTCAGGTTATGAAACTGCAATAATAATTGAAGGGCATTGGGAAGAGACAATGGTAACCCACAATGTATCACAACTGAGTTATGCACATGTAAAGATAATGTACAATTTGACTACGAAATTTAATTAAAATCATAATTCTTTAAAAATTATGATTTAGTTACTGTAGTGTGTATAACCAATGAAAAATAAGCAACTACACAATAACATAATAATATTTACCACTGTTTTATTGGTGTAATTAGCTACGAAAGCGTGGCCTGCAATAGAATCATTTGTGCACTGCGCTGCCATTTGTGGTTATATTGCTTAATCTCTTATATCGTAGTGTACAGCATGAGTTTACTATTGCGTTCCAGCATAAAACTCAAGCATTTTAAAATTGTGGGTTACCATTGTATTTCCCCATACCCTTCATGTTGTAACTACACGCGCCTGCGCAGAACTGTTGAGACTGACCAGTGTTTCTCCCGCTAGACTCTTGTGTACATTCCGCGTGTTAAGAGACAAACCGGCGTGCTGGAGCAGAGTTAAACACTCGCCTAATATTCGAGAAGACCCGGGTTCGAACCCTGGCTATGGCCATTCTTATATCGGTTTTCCAAGGTTTTCCGAAATCCCTCCAGGCGAATGCCGACTCCTTCCCTCTTTCTACTTTGTACCTCCTACCAAGGACTTGACCTGTCAAAAAGAAACTGCCCGCACTCTAGAAGATGGAATGGTAGGTTCAAAAACAGCCGGCGAGTGACAACAGATAGGCGGTTCGGGGTAAAATGAGCACTCCAAAAAAGTCCTGTTCAATTTATATTTCCAACCAATTCGTATCTTTCCTCGCGTAGCAGCTAACGACGGGAAATGTATAACCTCTGTGGACACGCAACGCGATGTTTGAGCGTGCAAGGTAATGTCTGCAGTCTGTAGGAACCTATACAGTTTGATAACAAAAAATTATTATTAATTGTAAAAAATGTATAAGTATGTAGATTTCAGTTGATTTTATTTCAGTACTAGGAAAACACGCGGAACTATATTGCGTAATTTCGCTGTCAACCATACAAGCAGTAAGGCAACTATAGTTAATGTTGAATTATATGCAGTAACGACTAGTGATATTTTTCAAAGGTTACATTTTTAGTACTCATTTTATCCCGAACGACCTATACGTCATTAAAAGATATGGTAACCGCGGAATGTCTCCCAGCGGCGAGCTATCGGCGAGGAAGTTAGTTGCACGCCAGTTCGGTGACTTGCTTCTAGGCCAGGGTTAGGCGTGATGCGTGTGTTGTGTTGCCCTTATAGCTTCCACACTTGTAGGCCTAGTACGAGTAAAAAGGTCCGACCAGGCGACATACAATCACTCCACTTCACGTCGTCCAGCAGTATGGTCAGTTATTCATCGGAGGTTGGATGGAGTCACATCCCCATGACTGGTAACTAATTTCTGGGCGAGCCACGGTGCCGACCAATCACCTTGAGGCGTTCCACGGGTGGTCCAGTGGAAGCACTCTTCCTCGAACTGCATGCAATTACTACGATGATCAAGCATTTCATTACGTGACTCGCTCCCACGAAATTCATACCCATGTACAGGCACTGCAGCGCGCAACACTTGCGGACACCCGGCGACCTCAGCAAGCGATCCGTTACAGAGATTCAGTCCCACTTAACAACGGTGCAACATTTCCTAACATTTCGACTGTGTACGAAAGAACCGAAGAATATCCCCGTGTCAGAATGTAAACTTCCGTCTGCTGTACTCGTGTCGTATTTACGATAATAGCCACGTTCTCACAGTAATTTTTGACACGGAAATGTAGGACACGCAGCATTCCTTATTCATTATTATTGCACCATAATAATAAAGGGTCGCAGACGGAAACCTCATATAGAGACAAATGAGCGAGGTGGCATTCGGAAGAACCCTGGTTGGATCCCCAGTTCCGGCCATCCTGACTTCGGTTTCCCGAAGAGGGGCCGCAGAGGGCGAATGCTGATCCGGTTTCTATTCCCAGTGTGGTCGGTCTCCGGATCATCGCATGTGTGAATCAAGCCGCTGGTTGGCGGGTTTTCTTGGGGATCTCCAGTTTCCTCCGCAGTGACCACAGCATTTTATTTTTTAATAGTATGACGTAAAGACCAACGCATGCCTCTCGCGTTGCACTTTACGAATTCATGTAATATTTTCGGAGTTAACGCAGTCTAAAAAAAACCGTTTTTTAGCCATTTTGATAGACCCGAAAATCATGTTTCTAAGAAGCGTGCTGAATTTTTAAAAATATAGAAGCATAGTTTAAAGTGTGTGCTCTTTTGTAGATAAACATAATATGAATAAATTTAGCGGTTTCGCGTAAAAAGAATACGCGTGAGACGCTACAACGCCGTCCATGCGCCAGTGGAGGATAACTCTTAAGGGGCCTCCCTATCTGCCCTTCAATTAATGCGTTGCAGCGAGTTACGACTGTTCTCTTTTGACGAAACTATTTAACGCACATTATATCTGTATATCTACGAAATGAACACACACTTCAAACTATGTCGCTATAGTATTAAAAATTCGCCACGTTTATTGGAAACATTTTCTGGCCCCTCAAATTGGCTAAAAATGGCTTTTCCAGGCAGCCGTATCTGGAAAATTAACAATCGGATTTGAAAAACCTAAATATAGAAACAAGCGTTAGACTTTGAACTACGCTGTCTATAAATAAAATAATGTGGTCACCGCTTAAAGTCCCACAGGAAAAGGGATAATAGTAAAGCACTGCACGCCATCTGAGGGTCTTGCACTGAGAGGCGATAATGCATTACATACGTAGGTTAGTGGCAGCCTTACCGCTCCTGCCTCACACACAAACGCAGTCTATCTAGGGAGGTCCCTTAAGAAAAGGTATATGAAAACTGCCGGCACAAAACCAATCTAAATTTACTTTCAAGTCGAACATAAAAAAAAAAACAATAGTTGGATACACTAATATAAAAACAGAAGTACACTTTACCAGTTGAAAAGATAAACGACACGTAAAAACTTATTAGTTGTAATAATACAGCATTTAATTTTGCTTGCCAGTAAAGCAATAAATTAAATTTTATTTATTGTTTAATAGTGATCGTTACACCAAAGGAAGACTATGAACTTCGTAACCGCCTTAAATAACTGCATCTGTACTTTCGCTATAGAAATAGTTATGTTAGTTATCACATTTTCTAGCGCAACGCAAACATTTTCAAAACATTTTACTCAAAACAGGAATATTTTAGTTGTTTGCTATTTGAACTGAACGAGGAAGAAAAACCAGCGAGAAGGTGGAAAGGAACAACGGGTGAGGAAGGATTGATAAAACTGGCAACGAAGCATCATGGCACCATCTGCAGGCGGGCGTGGATCATAGAGAGAGAGAAAGGAGATTAGGAAGACAGATAAAGAGCAATATTTCCTAGCGACCTCCTGCAGCGGCGCCTACCAAGCTAGGGAACCTCTCCCGCCCACAAGAACTAAACCAATAAAACCATCTGCCAGGGAAAATACATTGTTCAGATGATGACACGTCTGGTCCGTAGAGAAAGTTGGCGCGGCGCGCCCCACCCTTGTCTCAACGGTAACGTACACACGCTCAAATTATTATTAAGTTAAAAATATAAATAAATAAACTGTTTACGCTCGGCATTTACAACTGTCTCATTCTTAACAAACCCAAAATTTACGAACATGGCACCCAAGCGCCAAACGAAACCATGGCCAGCAGTTCAACAGTATATAGAGGGACAACAGTCAAAGCGATGTGCGCAGAACCCAATGTCAGACGACCGGCCCTTGGGCGGAGCTTGTGAAAGAGGAGGGGGTCAGTTGAGCTGTCAGGCTTTTTGTCCTTGCCTCAAAAAGAAAGGAAAAGGAGGGGATGGAATGTGGGGTTGGGAACCTGGGCGATGGTCGTACCGAGGGGAGGGGGAAGGGACAACATGTGGCGCTGCTTGAGCTATACCAACACAACTAACTGAAAACATTGATC
>PNEQ01120017.1:22584-56840 GCA_003012365.1 Medauroidea extradentata | reverse complement strand
GTCGAATTTTTATTCTTCCCCCTACCCTCCCCCAACCTAGCCTTGAGAATCCCTACTCATTTTAACCTAATTCCCTCGAATATAAATAAATTTTTGAATAAGTGAATGGTGCCCAACAGTAATCCTAATAAACATGCTTTCAAGTGCAACGAAATTTTATTCTGAATACATAGAAATCAAAACATATTCAATACGGCATGCATAAACCACAGACGTCAACAAACCATTCAGAAATTAAAAAAATAATAATAATAATAATTGAATCCGGAATTTGCAAAACGGACCAAGTCCAAGCGAGTAGATTGTTGGGAAACGACAAAAAACTTATTATTGTGGATCTGAGAGTGAAACAGGTTATCAAAAATGGATAACTTGAAATTATAGTGTGTGTGGAATAATATGAAACATAATTGACATAGAAAAATTTTCGTCTTTTATTGTTCAGAAACTAATAATGTTATTGGACTTGGTACCTTTTGAAAAATAAGTAACGTTCTTTCTAACAATGGCACATAATACATAATGTCTTGAGTAGATATTAGTGCAATGTTGGTGTATTCTAGTGAAAAACTAATAATATGATACATAGAAACATATTTTGTAAAGCACAACACCACACAGTGCCTTCTACCCATAAAACATTGTTATGTATTACACTATCAGATAAATCATTAATGTCCTTGGTGTAGATTATTAGAACCTTAGCATAACACGCTAGTGAAAAAACTACTAAACAAAGTGGAAACTGATTCTTCAATAATAATCACGTAAATCATAAACACAATAATGCGCTATTGGCATATTCATGAACTAAGTTAGTCCGTTTAACGTATTTCTTGTCGGAATAACGTATAACCTGAATTTGCTCAAAATTTGGACTTGGTCTCTTTTGCAAATTCCCGATTCATTAATTTTTTTCTGGTAAAAAGCCTGATTCACAAATTCCAGCGACATCCTTCGCTGAGATTGCCTTAAAATAAACATTTACTCTACCAATAATGTTGGTTACATATTCAACATATTTGTTTACCCATTTCCTTGAAGGTCGCCGGTAACAATTTGATCAGAATGGCTGACGTAAATGACTGAAACAACAGGTAGCCCCATCGGCAACAATTCTGGTTTTAATCCCACAATTCAGACTCCACAGATCATTTATCAACTCAACAGAGGCACAGTGTCAGACTAATTAACACAGTTTACACCGGAAGGCGGCGAAACTGCAAATAAAATAAACAACAGAAGCGAAGAAGATATTTTTAAGATTAAAGACAACTTAAAATGGTTTAACAGCATAAATAAATACACAATGGAAATCATCACTAAAACCTGCAAAACACGAAACCAATGCTACACCAGTTACATTTTTCTTTCCTTTCCCTCCCCCCCCTTTTTTTTTTTTTTTTTAAGAAAATAGAAATAACATCCAAGGAAGATAGTTTTTGTAAAGGTACAAATAAGAAAATACCCCCCCCCCCCAAATACGCTATTATTGATGGTGTAAAGCTAATATGTCTTATCAGCAATGTTACTATAAATTAAAATTACTTTGGAACATAGTTTTCAGAAACAATTTTGTAAAGCATTGACTATCCTAAACGAAAATACTGGTGAACGTTAGTTACACTAAGCCACATCTCGCGGGGACAATCAGCGGCAACTAGTGGAACAGAAAGAAACGAGTGGTAAGCTGAAACACAGGATGTTTCGCGGACTTGGAGCAGACCAAGAGAAAGTCGGTAAACAATGAGTGAGTGGACTATGGAATCATGTAATGCCGGGGTCGGGCTGTGTAACACGGTGTCCTCACGTCCGCCAACGCGACCTACGATTGTTTCAGAAGGTTATCCCCTCCTGCATCCCGAGAAGGAGGCCATGCAAGGGCGGTGGCTGGCAAACAATAAAAAAAAAAAAAAAAACCTCTCGGCGCAAGGTAAAGCACTCCTACATCGACTGATACTCGAGAGTAGAGCGGGTAAGGGCATTGAGAACCATCTGGTCCAGTGTTTCTTTCAGGCATCCCTCCTTAGAGGTGGGGGAGGGACCTTCTGGAGCTTTGCCACCGCTACTCCCTCCCCAGGGGGAAATTTGAAATTACCCTATAAACTTGTCTGTACACACTCACCATCCAAGCCTACTTCAACCCACTGAAACTCCCTCCACGTCCCCCGAAGAAAAACGTATGAAAGTAACACTCGTCACGTTGAACTGTCAGGCGTCACCAAACAAGATCGACAACTTCAGTTTACAATTTTTTTCAACTGGACCAAACGAGGCGACACACTAGCTTCCGGTTGGTCCGACCACCCTGATTTAGGATTTCCGTGATTCTCCGAAGTCACCCCAGGCCAACGCTTGGATGGGTCCATAATGCAGGCAATGGCCGATTCACTCTATTTTCTTGATCATCCCAACCACTGGTTGCGTCTGTAATAAGCCGGAAGTCGACGAGACATGAAGCTGTACCTACCCACTTTTACATTTGACTGCTTCCGTATACAATTTTAGAAGTGGGAAGCTATGTGAACGGTAAAAAAATATTCTACTATCCGTCTACGTGAGGAAAAATCGTAATTTTATGTTTGTACGAAATGATGTTAGTTTTGTAGACTTTACTATTCTCCTCTTACAAAAAAATTAGCTTAACCAGTTCTCCCATAATGGCACTTCCAAGTCAAAATTTGCACGTTCTTATTTCTTGTAAGTCGCAAAAGTCAATGTACGTAATGAAATAATAATAAAAAAAAAAAAACCTCACTGAAACTACATGCCACGGGCTACTGCTTGAATGTTTTTAAATCAATGACAAAATATTTTTTATCGATAAAAAATCATTATTTTAGAATTATTTTTTAAAAGAAAAAATATTTTGTAATGGATTTTAAAACATGTCAAACAGTAGCCCGTGACATATAGTTTCAGTGTGATATTTCGCATTTCATTATGTTTGTTGGTTTTTGCATCTTATGAGAACTAAAAATTTGCAAATTTTGACTTTGAAGTGCCATTTTGGAAAAAAACTGGCTGAGCAAATATTTTTGTAACAGGAACACGTACTCCAAGGTAGCGTCTTCAAAGCTAATACTATTTTATACGAATACAAAATAAAGATAATTCCCCACTTGGACACCTTTTACTTCGATGTGGTATTTACAAGAAAAAGTTCGTTGAGTCTACATAAATATTTGCCATACCTACTTGCACTAAAAGAACAGTGCGTGTGATATTATTACAACCTTGAGAGACTTTCATACAACCTGATTACTTGCCGTATAAAATGACATGTTTTAATCTCCATTCACATTCCATTCCGTATTGGAAACCAGCACGTGAGCAGAAAGCAGTCTGAGCCGCTTGGAATGCAGCGGTACCAATACGCGATCGACGTCCACAGCGGTAGTTTCCAACAAGGTCAACGTGTGTGTACGCAACACAAGTATTACATAACCAAACACTTCAATAGCGAGTAACTGTCGTCGCAGTCACATTGCGTGTGACCTAATAACACGTGTTATTTTTAATGCATCAATATAAATAAATGTCAACGGACTTCAAGGTCACGAAGGAAAATCAAAAGCGAAACAAACACGCGGGAATATGTTTACAATAATTTTACTAAAACAGAAATTACAAAACTGTAGGCTAGATAAGAAAACCGTTAACATATGAAACCAGTTAAATTACAGACGCTCATAAAAATCTCCATCAAAGTCAGACAGTGATGAATTTAGTCGACGAAACCTAATTTACTGTGTCGGAACTGTGTACTGTGGGTCAGCTTTGAAGCCCTTTGTTGGTGTTTGTTTGGTAAATGAACAAGGACTGCGATAGGGTAAACAAAATGTATCGGCACAACTACCCTGTTTTAATCTAACCAGGACAACGGTAACTTGTTGGACTCGTGTTCAGGGGGGGGGGGGGGCGATCGATTCCAGAAGCTTGATTTCTATTTTCCATTAATCAATCCATGCGAGTCATGTGATGGTTCCATAACAAAGTTCATAGTAGTTATCTCCTAGTTACTGTCATTATGTGAAGTTGTGAGTAACCTTCTCTTATGACTTAGCTGTCGAAAAGACGCTTATCTCACTAATTAGTCATCCATTCATTCAATTAAGGGCCCTGCCTGTCTGGAGCCCTGACAAGTGTGAGGGCAGGGATTTACATGTTAAATTTAATTATAGACGGTTCGGTATAAAGTAAGCACTCAATTAAGCCCTGCTAAATTTCTATATTCAGCAAATTTCTATATTTATGCGCGTAACGGCTAACGACGGGAAATGTCTATGGACACGTCACTTGATGTTTGCGCGTGTGAGGTAAATTGTGAGGGTCGGTAGGAACCTACACAGTTCGATAAAAGAAAGCTTATTATGTGTATAAAATACAAGTATTTTGATTTCAGTTCATATTATATCAGAATGAGTGTATTAAAATAGGAAAATACATGGAACCATATTCAGTAATTCGCTGCCAACCATACAAGCAGTAAGGCAACTATGGTCAATGTACAATTCAATGCAGTAACAGCTAGTGATATTTTTCGAAAGTTAAAAAATGTTAGTGCTCACTTTGCCCCGAATGATCTATAAATGTGGCTCAGTACTTGCGTTTCTACGTATGTGCCACCAATTACTTTTTCTTTTGTCATGTCTGTGAGGTCCATATTGCTATGAGATCTTTTAGGGCGTTTTTTTTAATACCCTGAAAACTAATGAACAAATTACAATTTTTAATTCTTAATAACCATTCGAAAACATCTGTTTTTCTACCTGTGGCAATACTTGCTCTTTTCAATGCAGAAAGCGATATCATTAAAGATTGTTGAGATCCTTCGAATGATACTTAACATGTAAACCCATATCGTTACTCAAGCCATAGCTGTCAGGTGTGTATACATTTTTTGTTTCATTTGATGCAAGCGCGTGGCTTAGTGTGCATCATCCTACACACGGCTACTGAATTTACCACGTATTTAGTAGTACATATGCTATTTACGTCACATTAAACGTAATGCTAAATTAGGTTAAACACGACAGTCATCAGATTTTCGCATGTGGGAATCGTGCCGGACGATGCAATTGGTCAGCTGGTTTTCTCGAGGATCTCCCGTTTCCCCCCGCCCTTTCATTCCGGCACTGCTCCACTCTCACCTCACGCCACCCCTCACCCGCGCTAAAGACCTCGCTGTTGAGCGCTGACCAAAACCTGTCACTCACTCACTCACTCACTCACTCACTCACTCACTCACTCACTCACTCACTCACTTACTCACCTCTTGTGTACAGAAAAATCGTAATTTTATACATTTTTTGGAATAGTGTTAGTTTTATTGGCGTTACTTGGCAGTATATTTTCTCATAAAAAAACAGCTGAGCCAGTTTTCCCGTAATGGGTTTCGAAGTAAAAATGTATAAGTTTTTCGTACTTATACACTGCGAAAATAAATCTGCATTAATGAATGGAATAGCTCACATGAAAACTACGTGTAACGGGCTCCTGTACGACGTATATAACAATAAAATTCAATGTTTTGTATTAAAAATATTTTGTCAGGGGTTTCAAGTAGCCTGTGACATGTACTTTCAACGTGAACAATTTAATTTCATCACGTTGATTGGTTTTCGCGGTGGATAAGAACGAAAAATATGCAAAATTCTATTTTGAAATGTCACTTTGGAAAAACTGGCTGAGCAAATTTTTTACAGGAGGAAAGTGTGCTCCAAAGTAACTTCTACAAAACTAACATTATTTCACACGAATATCAAATAACACTTTTCCCCCACTTGAACGGCCTTAACCAGAGTCGACGATCGCAAATTCAGACTAATGCCGAGAGTTGGGATCAAATGATCGGATGAGACCTCGTGCCATGATTCATGACGCTCCAAGCTGATCTGTGCAGCAGGTATGGTCGACGGCTGAAGACCAGCATGTTGTATGACTCAGGCGACTTACTTGGCTCAAGCAACAGCATGACGCCACAGCAAACACAAACCACAGTGGGCATCTATTCATCCAGCAGTCCCGAGAACACAGCGCAGGAAGCGACACTTGCAAAGTAGCCGGGCTGGTTCGCCGTCGAGGGCGAACAAGGCACGGCCGGAAACTGTTTGGGCTCGCCGAGGCATGGCGTCTTCGGCGGCGTGTTTCCGGGAAGGAGGCAGCCAGCGCGTCCACGTACGCCAGGAAACATCAGCGTCTCTCCACATCCCGGCGAAATGGAGCGAGGAAATTCTTCCCCGGGTCAATGCTGGAATCTGCGGCGCGGCGGTCATCTGCGGAGTTACGTCTCCTCACTCGCGCGGAATGTCCGTCGCCTCTGGGTCCCGCAGCACGGGATTTAACTAAATAAACAAACTCTTATCCCTACACTATCTAACCCTGCCAATATTACGATCCGCGAGTTGTCCTAGAAGCAGGGCAGGTTAACACTATGTCGTAGAAATACAAAATTGTGAATTATCCCACTTGACCATCCATGAAGCGTTAAATGCAGGCTGACACTTATGGGGAGAAATTCGTTGCAAAACCGAACGGCTTTATTCTGACGCTTACAGATGCTCACGCTATGCTTGCGGTGAGAATTGGCCCTTACCAGACTAATAACAATTACTAGAGATTGTAATTTATGGCGGGAAAGTTGACAACTCGCAAGACTTCAATATAATGTATTACTTTCTGACACTTATCTGTCGTTACCTGCGAGTCCCTATTTGACTGGGTCAATGCTAATCCTTGTGCGCTATGACTGAAGGTCTGTAATTCGTCTGTAAACAGGTAAACAGTGCCATCATCATGCAAGGAACGGGACGCTGCGCTGCACTGTAGGGAGAATACGCTGGCAGAAAATATTGTCACGATTTCCCACCATCTCTAACAATGAGCTTCTAAACCTGTAGGGGCCGCTGCACGCACAGTGGCAGCCAACCCCCCCCCCCTTTTTCTGGTAGATCAGTTGGTTGAGCGGTCAACTTGGTGCGAGAGGTTCTGGGTTCGACTACCAGGTCTGGCTGGGTGTGGATTTGTGTTTGTCCAAATGGTCTATATAAAATTATCTCACGAAAATTACTCGGGGTACTTAAATTAGGCACATAAACGGGGAGGGGGGAATGTTGGTGCTGTGGTGAAGCGAAAAAAAAAGTAAAAACAATAAAAAAAGAGGCTAGAGCACTCGCCTCCCACCAAGATGATCCGTGTTCGATTCCCGACGGGGTCAGTCCCCGGATTTTCGCACCTGGGAATCGTGCCGACGAAGACGTTGGTCGGCGGGTTTTCTCGGCGATCTCCCGTTTTCCCCACCCTTTCATCCCGGCGCTGATCCGTACTTACATCATGTCACACTTCACCAACTTTAAAGACTGACCCAAAATCTCTTCAATCAATCCAAACCTGAAAGATAACTATCTTTATCTCAACTAAAATATGTGCAACTAAGGATATGTTTAACAATTACGCGAAAACAAACGCCGTGCGTATTTGTAACCAACTACGACGTAGTTTGCACAGCGAGGTACGACTGTCCACACAGTAACAGCAGTGAGGAAGTCCCTACAGGTGTGATATGGACCACTTCCCTATGTGTGACGTCACACCACATACTTCCTCGAGCAGTGAGCGAGGCGTCACGACGTATAACGGGCGTGGCTTGGGGTGAACGACCGTGTAGCTTACCTGAGCGCTGGGGCCTGATTACGCACCTATCGTTTAACAAACCATGTGTCGTTACACTTTACATGTGCATGACTTGAGGGAGCGCTTGACGGGAAATTGTTATTGTCTGAAACATTTTTATACTTGTACGTATTCATTTAGTATTTTGTAATTTTTAATTTGTAAAAATTATAACTTTAATTTCAAATTTCAGCAAAAAAATTTTTTCATTTCTTGTCTCTTATATGAGAATTTTTTTTCAGTTCGGTAAGTCAGTTGGTTTTACGTTGAAACATAAAACCGTCTTATGCAAATTTAGGCTTCAACATTAATTTATATATAAAAAAAAACATAAACGATAAAAATTTCCACTTCAGTAAAAAAATTGTCACAGTGTGTGTTTACAAAACAAACAATTTATCGTACAAATATAAACATTTTTAAAACAATAAAAACTTTCGGTCAAGCACCTACCGAAGTGGCATTGCGCGTTAGAGACTTAGAAGCGACGGAGCTATAAGGGCGACCTTGAAGCGCGTATCAAATGCCGCAAAGTCATAATGAGCCAATCACAGAACTAGCGTGCGAGATTCCCGACGATCTATTTATACCATGGGACTTTTAAAGTGGTGACCAGATAATGTTATTGGCGGAAAGTCTCGCAAATACCCGGTTAGTTCATTTGGATGAAGTATGGCAGTCTGGAAAAAAATTTGTAGTTATGCTGGATGGCTTCTCGAAGTCAATTTGCAAAAATTAAAAACCAGCAATCTCAGACAATAGGTTTTGTCAACTTTCTGAGAAAAATTTCTTATCGAGTAATGTATCCCTGAAAAACAATCACTGGCGCCGAAATCTCGTACATTTATTTGTGGCGCAAGAGATCACGCTAAACAAATGCATCATTCTGGGTAAATGTTTGTTCATAAAGTTGGCAAATATCATCATTATCAAGGATTGTTGTTCTGTAGGTTTTGTATATTGGCTTTCAAAAAGTGTAGATCTCAATTATAGAACTCAAAGTTAACCCGAGAAGAGTATAATTTAAACTTGAGTCGTTGCCTAACTTACAACCTGGAAGAATGTAAGCTTCCGCAGTTCCCTCAGTGTTGCCTCAGCAGGGCCTTAGAAATTCAGGCATGGACATTGCTAAAAATACTGACCCCTTTATGATTGATTTTAGTTTCTTGACTATCCGTAAAAAGGAATGAAAACTGGTGGCGCCACTAGCACACTCGTGTTAGTAATTATTTTCCAGCATTGAATGTATTATATTTTTTAAATATAAATTTTAGAATCTTACTTAAGTTTAACCCGAATATGTTTAAATACGTGAGTTTTGATCAAAACAACGAACTTCTCTTTACAACTATACCACTGCGATAGTGGCACCAGCAGTTTAGTTCAGTCCACGGTCTAAGAGGAGGAGGTCTTGACACTGCGTATGCTCTCCAGCAAGAGAAAGTGACCCCTTCATGTCGCCGAGCGCTAGTAGTCATTTGGTGAAGATTTGTCTTGTTTACATCTCGCGTTTTACCATTTTTTTGCAATTATTTATGTAAAATAATGTTAATAAGGTAAGCTGATATAGTACATCAATGTTCCGTGTCCATAAATGCATTGACATGTGTGGAACAGTTTATAAAAGTAGTCTGAAAAAATATATTACGTATTTTTGTTTTAGTTAACCCATTGGAACAAAAACTATCATTTCGTGCCCAACAAAAATTTTAGAATCGTTGATATGTGCATCTACATGTGAAAGATTGGAAAACTTAATTTTATGGTTGAAAAAATGTGTCCCAATACAAATTTGCGTTCCCATTTTTTTCTTCGATATAATACTCGCAATTCCGGTAACAACTTCACATTTTAAGCTAAGCCAAGTCAAATCTTCCACCAAATTACTACTAGCGCTCGGCGACAAGAAGGGAGTCACATTTTATTCCTCAGTGTCAGAACCTCTACCGTGGTTCAGTCATAAGAGGTCAGAGATAAAGCATTGAATAGTAGGTGAGTGTCCAGACCTGTACTTCTAAGACCGTGTTCCTGATAACGACATGAAATGAGGACCTACAACGGAGCAGCGACGGAATGCAAGGATGGGGGAAACGGGAGCATCAGAGAAAACTTGTCGGCCAATATCCACAACCGCCACGTTTCCCACATGTGAAAAATGCGGGACCAACTCCACCGGGAAAATGAACACGATGTGACAAAAACACTCATTTTGTAGCGGATGTCCTCTGAAAGTGTGCGCAAGCTTCTTAAGTCCTCGCAAATTATTAATGACTACAGTTGCAGCTGTTTGACAGGACATGTAACGTCGAGCAGGCAGCCACAGCGGCAACTACACTATCATGCACCAATGGTCTTAACCAGCGATGATATGGACGTCAACTGTGCAAACATTGGGAAACAGTGAATTATGCTGCACAGAGCTCAACACTGACACAACAAGGAATGATGACAGCGAGCTCAAAACAACGTGTGACTTACGCAATGGAAACATTTGAAGTCAAAGTCTAAGAATGATGAAACTATCACATCGAATAATGACGGCTGCATGTTCAAGGTCGTGCAGAGAATAGAGGCGGCGAAGCGGGAAGGGTGAACCAGACACGCTAATTAGATAGATAATCGCCTTTACGGGGAAGGCTTTGAATTGGCGTAGAGGAGTAGGAAGACTTTTCGTTGCCAGCTCGCTCCTATGAGATTTTCAGAGGGTACCTGGTATTTCGAGAAATAGCACCCACATATAATTGATAGAAAACTGCCCAAACATTGCAGACGTAAAAAGAAACCGGAAAAACTACATGTTCAAACGCGGGGATTAAAAGTTTGAAATATTATTCACAAGCACGGCAGGAAAAAATATTGAACAGATGTGGTCGGAGGAAAGAGTGACCGTTATAGAGGCAGCTAATGAGTTTGTGAAATGTTTTATTATTTTTTTTTGCAATTGACCAAGCGGATTGTAAAAAAAAAACGCTGTGTCATACACGTCTGCTGACGTTCTCTGCCTCAGGTACACGTATTGACGTGATCTTAGAACCAGATTTGCAATGGAGATTAATGACAAAGCGCCGTTATTCTGCATGTAAGAACAAAGAAGTTGTTTTACCACCAAGCTAACTGTAAATATTACAAATGTGGTTCGTAGGCCTGCATAGTTAAATCTCATCTAACGATGTGTTTGACGATGTGGTGAGGATGCAGGGAACTTTCAGCCATCATCAGCGATGTTGTGACAGAATAGGGGTGGAACTCGTTGAAGGAAAGGAGAAGATTGGAAAGGCTGGTCAGGATGTACAAGGTGGTGACTGGAGAGGGAGGATGGGGTAAATTAGGCTGCCTATTATCTAACGAAGTGGGGACCAAAGTGAGAAGATTCAGATGATGAGGAGCAGAACGAAACAGGGTGGGCTGATAGGAGGTTGGAGAGGGAGTGGACATTACTTACGGATGAGTTGGTGAAGGTGAAAGGTGTTGGGAAGTTTAAGAGGAGTTTGGCATGCGATTCAAGAAGCGGTTGCCCAATTACGAGTGAAATTATTACTAAAACTAGTATAAACTGTTTTGAAAAGTTATTTGTAAAAGCAAGTTTATTACGAATTCAAACATTATTTTAATATTAATATATGTTTTTTTCGTGCCAAATAAAGCTTTTTAGCAAGTTTAAATGTAAACGTCATTGTTCTTACTGAACGTCTTACTGCTTACCGTTTCATTTGAGTTCAAATACTGATATCGCTGAGTACTGAAGCGTTTGTGAGCATTACATTTGGCTTATTACTAGTAATCTCAGATGCAGATGGAAGGCAGCCATAAGTGTTTGTGAAGTGATATGACGAGGTAGCGATCTACATGACAGACTGCAAGTGTACGGATAAGCTAGATAGAAAGTGTTGATCGTTGTAGTCATCAGAGATCGAATCGTGAGATGCTACTGCAAGGAATGTTCGACAGTCTCCAAAACGTGCCGAAATAAAACAGCTTGACAAGAAACTGAACGATTTCTATGTTGTGATGCAACATATCAGATACTAGCTGTCCTTTTGCGGCTTCGCCCGCGTGTACTATAGAAAAGGGTTACTTTATTCTCTGTATATCTTTAAAACAACAAATACAAACAGCTTTATCCAGTCCACTTCGCTGAGCGTACTTTAATTGCAGAACATCTTTGTTTTTAATTCATTTCTCTATAAAATAGCTGCCCGCTTGCGGCGTCGCCCGCGTGAAATTATGTAATGTAAACAGTAACTCTGGATAAAATATGTGATGAAGGCATTTAACAGCTAGCGTACTCAATAACAGTGAACTATAAATTGTCTTAGCTCAGTGTAAAGAGCGCGCGCAATATGCTCGTATGATGTCATAATAATTCCCATCGCAAAGTCTTACACGGGATACGAATCCGTAACCCCACCCCTCCTACACCACAAACTTTATACAATACCTGAGAGAATGCTTAAAGGGAGGCCGTGATAATTCTTTCGTATATACAGGCTACAGTCCAAAGAGGTTTTATTTATGAGTAGGTTGGCAAAAAGAAACAACTGTTGAATTATTTCTCCTTGATCAGCCTCTTTTTTCAGGAGACTGTAATATTTTACTGATTTTTACATCCTTAATTTTCGAATTTCATAAAATCCTGAATTCAATTTCTAGATATTTACATAAACTTCATTCTTATCAAAAAATCATCTCGATATCTCAACGGGTATAAGCAGTACAGATGATTATTTGAAAACACATTATATTTTTTAATAGCTTTCAAGGACGAATTTCGAAAAATCTTGAGCTTTCTTTCTTTGATATTTACGTAAGATTATTTTTAAAGCAAAAACCATTTAATTATTTCTACTGGTTTAGGAGATAAGTAGAATTAATTAAAATCACGTTTTATTTTTGAAGAGCTTTCAAGGATGAATTTCGAAAAATTCTAAAAATTCTTTGTAGATATTTATCTAAGCATAATTTTTAAGAAAAAATCACCTGACTATCTGAAATGGTTTAGGAGAAATCGCGGACTAATGAAAAACACATTTAACGGCTTTTCACCCCCTTAATTTTCGAATTTTGCAAAATCGAAAAATACACAAATTTGCATTTGTTTGGACAATATTTTTAAGTTAAAAAAATTATGATAGCTTTCCCGGTTAATGAGATATCAGGGATTCTTCGAAAACACATTTCACTCTTTTCACCCCCTTAATTATCGAATTAGGAAAAATCCATTCTTAGTGGGTGCCTACTGTGCAAGGGGAAGCTTCCCTCAAAATTTCATTGTTCTGGGTCCAGCGGTTTGGGCTGTGTGTTGATGAGTGAGTGAGTGAGTGAGTGAGTGAGTGAGTGAGTGAGTGAGTTAGTGAGTGAGTGAGTGTGGCTGTCAGTACACTTCATTCTATATAATATTAAGATTTCACTACGTAATTTCCTATGGTGATTATGGATTAGTTTTGGTTGGGATTACTGTTATGAAGTGAAGACAGTGCTTAGTTATTTCGTCGTGGCAATTATACTTGTAAGGACATTCATAAGCGTAAGGTAAGTAAACACACTTTTGGTCAACTAAATACTCGAAGTGCCCGATAAAAATATGACGTAAGGGCACGTAGTTGGACGTTCAGTACGTAACGGAACTAAATATTCGACAGTTTTTCTAGCTGAACTATACAGATTTACTAATCATTAAAGTAATTACCAGCTGCTACACCGGAGACATAAAAAACTTTATTTCTTTCGTGCGACTTTAAGAGTACGTAACGCTTATGTATAAGGGTGGGTGTAACACATAACTAACACTGAAAGATTTTATTGAATTTTGTAAGACTTTTAAAGTCAGAGTAGAAAAAAATCATTACAAAAAATAAAAATACTATAAAACATCAAATTAAAAATATTTTTCCAGAGACGCACACCTCCCTATTTTCTGCTTTTGTTTAAAAAAATACGACGCTGTTATTAATCCACCAGAAACTCTTTTAACTAACAATAATTTTGCTAAATAATGTAGCAAAAATTTTTGACTGTGGTTGTTCTTTTTTATCCCAAAGCATTGTAAATTTTACAAAATATATAATAAAGCTAGGGAAATGAAACATTTTCGTGAGTTTCATGGCCTTCATGTTAGATTCCATTGTCCCTATGTATAATCAAGGCTTGCCTATTCGTTTAGTGTCAGCTTTTTTCAGCAACCAGCCAGGGCTTGAGAATACACAGGACAGTGAATTCTAACGTGCAGGTCACTGAACTAACGAATTTAAACTTTCGATATGCATACATTATTAACCATAGGTAGAGATGATGGTATATCGCGGGAAAACTTGACTGTTTGCTAGGTTACAACGCACGTTCAGCTTACCAGAAAATTACTGGCGTTAGATTGTATGTGGGGCTGTTGTTGCCCTATTTGACTAAGCCAATAATAATCCCGCTAATGTAAAATTTGATGCCTGTTATTCGTCTGCAGACAGCTACGTTGTGTCAGACGTGCATGGCGAGAAACTACAGTATTTTCAAATGTATGTTGGCCCAAAACATTTTCGCTATATACAATCATCTCTAACCATAGGTAGAACCCACGATGTTCAGTGAAAATAATTCTGCAACAGTTTGTTTCAATGCGTAATGTGTAGGGACTGGAATATTTCGCGAATTCAATGACCTGCAGGATAGAGTCTATTGTACTATGAATACTCAAGCCCCGACTATTTGTCAACTATCTGCTACTCAGTGGAACAACAGGCAATGAACGAATAGACGGGGCTGGAGTATGCATAGTACAATGAATTCTAGCCTACAGGTCACTGAATTCGCGAAATTTTCCTGTCCCTAGTCATGTGTAGAGGTACGTAAATTTCGCAGATACATTCCAGGTCAGGTTGGACGCCAATTATGTATACTTCATTGTCATGTCTGTGACTTGCTGGCGGCTGTTACAAAACGCGTTTGACTACTGCAAGCCAGTAGTAAATGAGGAAATAATGCGAAATTATGTCGCTTGCTACCTGCTTGTACGGTTATAAGCCAATAGATAATCGATTGTGACCAGTGGGTGTATAGGACTGATAAGTCTAGGCTGCTGCCAGATGAATCCGCGAAATTGACGTACCTCTAGTTATGTGCAAATATACAGCCGTGCTTCATAGTCAGTAATTGGCTGTTTTAACTCTCAAGGTCTAGGGTTCTACCCGCAAATCACAGACGTGTGGTGTCGCAGTAACCTTGTTCCTGTTGGCACAGTCAAATGAGCCACGTCTGTGCAATAATACATTCTGCCAGTAACCACGAAGCAGATCTTCATCTGTGCACATAAGGCATTGAAACAAACTTGCAGGAATATTTTCACCGAAAACCGTGGGCTCGAACCATAGGTATAATTTACAATATTATACAAGTAGAACGTCACAATCACCTAATTGTTTACATTTTACCCTAACTGAACCAACGGTACGGTAACCAACTACACGTGCGTGGTTACACCACAGTAACTTAAGTGTGTTCCAGTGTGGAAAAATCGTAATTTTACATTTGTGTAAAATAGGGTTAGTTTTGTAGACATTAGTTGAGAGTACAATTTCCTCTTACGAAAAAAATTTAGCTCAGCCAGTTTTTCCATAATGTCAGTTCAAAGTCAAAATTTGCATATTTTTACTTCATGCAAAACTTGAAAACCAGTTAACATAATGAAATAGAAAAAATCACATCAAAACTACATGCCACGGTCTACGGCTTGAAGCATATAGAAACCCTTTACAAAAAATTTTTGTACTTAAAAAATTTCTAAAATTTGCTAATTTTTCATTACTTTTAAAACTTTTTTTTTTTTAAATACAAAATGTTTATGTAAAGGGTTTCTATGTGATTCAAGCCGTAGACAGTGGCATGTAGTTTTGATGTGATTTTTCCATTTCATTATGTTTATTGGTTTTCAAGTTCTGCATGAAGTAAAAAATGCAAATTTTGACTTTGAACTGACATTATGGAAAAACTGGCTGAGCTAACTTTTTTTCGTAAGAGGGAAATATACTCACAAATAGTGTCTGCGAATCTAACCCTATTTTATACAAATATAAAATTATGATTTTTCCACACTTGAACGCCCTTAATGTTTGAAGGGTTTCGTATGCCTTATCAGCGGCAATCAAGTATCATTCTTTCTTGCCTTGTCTTGTTGACGTGAGCTGGTGTAAGATGAATGTTTGACGTGCAGCTGCCTTCAAAGCGGCAGTGCAGTGTTTGTAAAGAGCTGGAGTGTAAACAGGAAGTGGAAGGTCGGCCGCGATACACGGGCGCCAACCTAGCAAACACGGAAGTCTGTGTGTATGTTGTCGAGGAAAGCCACGAGAAAACATCCCGCGTCACGGCGATAGTCTGAACAAGGTCGCATAACACGTGCCGGTGGCTAAACAAACTCTACAAATTTAGGGAGGGGCAATCAATATGGCCCCACCCTTTTTTCCCCCGCCATTTCATTTTCAACTAAAGAATTTGGACTTGTTTCACAAATTTCAATCTTAACTAAACTAAAACTAAAATCACATGTTTCACAGCTGGTAAAAACTGTAAAGAAATATGAATAATCTACTAGGACACAACTGTCAAGGCCATGTCCTCTAGTTTCTACTTTGTTTAGCGATATTAATTTTTTAAACCTAAACGAGACTGGAAGTTTTGTTTAAAAGCGTCTTCTCCATGTTGGCTGATATTTTCAAGGCAATAAATACTATAGTTTTAGCAAATTATGTAACTAACGAAATTATGGTTAATTGACTTTTTAGTCGAAACCGGATAGTTTCTTGCTTTGAAAAAAAAGTTATCATGGCAGAAACATTTTAAACAAAACTGCCAGACAGATTCGTTTAACCTTAAAAAAACTAAATATTGTAAAACAGTAGAAACTAAAGATCTTGGCCTTAAAAATATTTTCAACAATAATTAGACGCCCATTTACTATTATTTTCGACGCCTTTTCATTTGGTAGGTGGGGTGGGGTTGTATACCCTGCCTCCCCTCATCATAGTTGTTAGGCAACTGACAAGAGCAAGGATACAGCCATCAGTGGCGGAATCGTGTGTCAATAGCTGGAAAGAAAAAAAAAAGGACGGAGGGGAAGGTGTTAGGCAGATAGCAGGGGATGGTGCACGGCCATTTTCCTCGCTACAAACATTCCTGAAGGCGTATAGGTAGTTCGCGATAAAGTGAGCACTTTTAAAACTTTTTAATTTTTTTTATAATTCACATAATTTGTAGTTTCCTGCCACTTTTTAATGTAAACAAAGCAAGCGATGTAACAATCAATGTGTTTATATTCTATGCCGTACTTGAAAGTTAACAACTGAGATTACAATAAATAATATTTTTAAATTTTTTTTTTGCAGAGATGGTGTTCAAAAGTGATCCCTGTGTTGTGGTGGGTTGGGGAGGGGGGGGGGTCTATTTCACCCTCTCTAAATGAAACTCTTACCACTACAAAACCGTCCATGTGCCAGAAATATTGACAAATCACTTTGGACAGTTTCAGATGCGGTAACAGAACTGGCATATAGTTACTTGTGAAGTCAGAAATACTAGCAGTATATATTTTATGCTCTAACGAAGTTAAATTTTCAGAAATAAAATTGAAACTTATGATGAAAAAATACGTAAATCAAAAATGGCGACACTACTTTCACCTTAACAACAAGGCCTTAAACGCTGGTATAGGTGAATCCAGGAGAGTATTGGAGAAGCACTGGAATGTAGGGACAGGGGGAAACGGGAGATCCCCGAGAAACCCGTCTATTTATATCATCGTACGACACTATTCCCACATGTGACGTTATTCGTACGGAAAAAATACTTCATAACACCTAATAACGAGACATACATTAAGTGTCTACCCCTAACAAGAATTCGAACCATGCACGCGTTTGACACTGTGTTTACGATGGGTGTAAATAGTATGTGCCGGGAGGGAAGAGTACAAGAAACTGCATTGTCGTCTAAATACGAAATAATCATAAACGTCATTAATTGCTCAATACCGATATTGTACAGTAAAAAAAAACATTTATAATGATTACTGCAATGTTTTAACATAGTTATGATCTTTGAAAGAACTGTGCAATGGGAGTGCATGACTGGATTCAGTTTTTTGGACGTACTCCATTGCAAATTGAATGACTGTCAAAGAAAACTAAACAAATAAAAGAAAACCATAATATAAGCAGTTCGTGTCTGATATTTGCTGTGTTTTTTATTTCGTCTCATCGTTGTGTCGCATGTTAGTTGGTTTTTTATTTTATTTGTTATTATTTTCATTTATTATCTGTTTGTTCCTTATTTCTATTTGACCCGATTCCATTTTGGAATTTCTTGTTGTGTATGTATCTTGCTGACTAAAGCATACTCTGCTTATATTATGGTTTTCTTTTATTTGTTTAGTTTTCTTTGACAGTCATTCAATTTTGCAATGGAGTACGTCCAAGAAACTGAATCCAGTTTAACATAGTTGTTGTCTTATTTACTTAACAAGCATGAGCACTAACAGCAAACGCAAATAATTTGCGAAAGACAAGTAGAATATTGTTTACACAAACACGTGACGGATTAATACGCAACGGGTACAAAAACAAAATAAAACCAGTCTGCAAGATGGTGTAGCAGCCTACACAGACCGGAGAAGTAGAACCTCAATGTACGCATGTTGAATACGATAATATCGTTCTTGTTACTGAATGAGTAGTTGATTATAATGAGCATGATGAGCATATCTACTAATATGTTATTTACTATGATCATGGTAATATATAATCTATTTGACACAACAATATGCCAATAACGTCAGATAATGATGTTCATATTATGTTGATAATACCAACAATCGTGTGGTTGCAGGTTTCAAAAGGCACCTGTTTTAGTACATCTGTGATAAAAATATTTATTACAATATCTGACAAAAATTACCGAATCAACTGCACGAACCTTAAAATTATAAAAAGTCCACTAATTAATTATTTGTGTCGTAATTATGCAGTAATGTACGATAATTTTTGTCTGCCCCACAGGATAAGACTAACTGGTTAATACATTTTCCTGCTACTCCTCCCTCCCTTCCACCCCAAAAACAATTAGACTATCCAACATTGAGGGATTTTAAAGTACGCATTGCAACAGGGAGTATAATACGAGCAAGCGAGGCCTCGGAGGGAAAAAATGCTATGTTTTTAGGAAAAGACACGAAATCAATCGTCTTCACTACACGTAAGGTAAGTGTAAAAACGAATTAACATGCTGGCAACAAAAGTAACGAGAAGTGGTAGGCTTTGTTATCGGTCGTGTTCTTATCTCATAGCTCGTTTCCGGGAGTTTACAAGTCCACAACGCACTCGAAGTTGTACCGTTACGTGACCCGAAGTCAACTTCACAAAGAAACGGAAGCGTTTAGTAGATACAAACAAGCAGTTTCACTGCCTGGGGCCTTAACTTCCGTAATGAATTTACAACTCTGCGAGGTGCATTATTTGTATAGTTAATGATTTTTTTAGGCTTATAATTTGAAGGCATTATTTTGGTTCAACTTTGAATGACTTCCGGAACAACGAATATGCCACTTAAAAACGAATAAAAAGTGACAAGTTAAAATTTACGTTACATACATTTTTATTCAAAAGCCCGTAACACCACTGCATTCTGGCACACAGTATATATTTTATATGTATTTCAGCTGTAAATTATATTAAATGTAATTATACACAGACATTTATCTGTAATTATACACAGACATTTATCAGTTGGAATTTATCACAAGTATTAAAAAAACTGACAAATCCTTTGGGATTGCTTATATTCTATTTTTGTGTGTGTTTTGTATATATTTTTTCTTGTTCGTTTTTCGTTATTCGTCATCCAACACAGGTTTGATCAGCAAAAACATTAGCAATGGCGTACGTCCACAAACCAATAAATTCTCATTATACTTCTTTACTTAAGGTTCGTCATATGTGGAAAAAGTTTTTTTTTTTTACATCCCAAGTCGTCTTCTTTTACGGCACTATTATTTGTTCTCAATTTCTCGGCTGTCTAGGTGATTATTTGTTTGTAAGATTCCCAATCAAAATAATAGACACCAAGTGACAGTTTCAATTTTTATTTTATGTGAACTGTTTAGTGTGTTGTACGGTTTATTAGAAATACGTTAAATCAGTAAGATGTGCGATAAAACTTGTCTTCCATAGTGACACTACTCGAGGTAGATCAGTGGGAAATTAACTGTCTCACTTTCGGGACGACCAGTGATCGATTCTCGGCTGAGGCAATCCTGATTTTCTGTTTTCCACGAATTTTCGAAATCACTCCGGACGAAAACTGAGATGGTTACTTAACGGAGGTCCTAGCCTATTCCCTTCACCTCACCCCTCCCCTTTTTACGTGGCTCTTCCAAGGCCGTTCAGGTGTTTCATGGCATGTCGTACACCCAATTAATACCTTTTATTTATATTTAGCTCGAACGTTTTTTCTCTGTCACATATTTTATTCAGTTTTTGTCAGATAGGCGTGCGCGGCAGTCCTCTATTTTGAAGGGGAAGTGGTTGACAAATATATCCAGTCTCCAATATGCCGAACACTATTTGAGTTAAGGGGTCCGGGGTTTCTCCACAAAGAAAATTTCAAGATGAAGAATAGAAGCAATTTAAACAGCTTTTATATATGAACTTTGAATTTACCGTTGGTAGGAATATTAACAATTTATATATTTTCTTTGCTGGGGAGGGGGTAGACATGTCCCCCAATTTCCTGTCCATCCCCTTATCCCGCTAGACACGTCCGTGAATACTGATAAGATTAATTCTTCATGTAAGGGACATGGGGAAATCGCATTTCCGAAGAAATGCGTTTTGAAAAATCGCATTACCTCAGAAATCGCACTTGAGAGGAAATGTGTTTATAGTTTGACGAGGGATAATTTCTGCTGCTAGTTGTGTTGGTGTCGGTAACGAGGGTAAATCAGACCTAGTCATTTCCGGTTTACAGAATTTACGTAATTATGAAAATGTTTACATATTGCTTTGCTAATAAAATTATAAATCTAAAATTACTGTACTTTTCAGTAAAATATATATTTTCTTTTTATATAGAGAAGTTAACAGTAACCTTATTACCATATCTCTCAGTTTATTAACCTACTTACCAATACCAACGCTACTAACGGCGAGAACTGTCCCTTGTGAAACTCGTTAATAACATAAGACTCAACCTCAGTACCATATAGACAACGTTTACTATGACGTGCGTAACGAAAGTGCCACCTAATGCTAAAACTAAAAATTAACAATTTAAAAAATTCAATAAATTTTTTAAAAATACAAATAACTTCCATTCTTTAATTTTACAAGCATGTCATTGTAGCCTGCAATATCTTTATCCACTGTGATTTTTTTGAGTTTGGTATATCAGTTGGTTTTAGTGTAGTCGTTAAAACGGAAACATGCAAAATATGACCTTAACAAGACATTACGCGAAAACTGTGAGAGATAAAAAAATTTCATAAGAGCCAAATTTAGTTACATTTTGTGTCGAAAATACGAAAAAAAATATCTGGTATAAATACAAAATAAAATAATGATGACGAAAATTGCGGTAGACCGCGCCCTTAAGGCCTTGTAACGGAGTTTTGCAGTGATTTCGAAAATTTTTTTTGTAATGCTACCTAATACTCATATCAAAATTTCGCTGCACAGTTTTGACACTTATATGTTATAATTTGTAGCTGAAATTTTTTGTAGTATTATACTGAACGGTTTTTTAGATTTCATTACCCAAAGTACCACGTTTTTCGTCATGAAAATAAGCAAAAATGAAGGAAATTATTATTTTTTTTGCTGGCGAATGGTACATTATTTTAAAAAACGCGTCCACAGTATTGTGTATCGTGTGATTGCACATTGACTCAAATTTTTTCAAAACTTTTTGTTAAAAAATATTTGAGTTATTGGCACCAGTCTGAAAAAAACTCGGGAACAAGCCCTTAATTTAGTGAATTGTAGTGTGCTGTTACCTGTCGGCTGGAGGTTGAAACACACTCAATATTCCCCTAGAATTGCACGAGCTGTCCGGTATTGGGTTATAGTGTATTTGATGATATGGCACCCCTGCTACTGAAGTTCTGCGTAAATCTACGAACGATAACCTCTTGAAAACTGATGGTTTCACTTGTTAGGGACAGATTCATGGTTTGGTGAGGTGGGAAGTGGAATATGAACAGCTGATTTCTTTTTGTGAATTTCGAAGTTTCTCAAAACTCGAATTTTTCTGCTTTGAGGAAAGTGATGCAACCATGACTTCGTAAGAAGTCAACTACAAGAAACAGCAATAAATTAAGACGAAAGAAAATCAAGTTTGTGCCTTTTGTCAAAGAATTAACGAACTGAAGGAATAAATAATGAAGTGGGCCAAATGGTTATAGAGAACTTCAAACTACTTGGTAAAACTCTCATGCCGAAGTTGTAGAGATCTAACTAATGTGTGTGTATGTGTGTGTGTCGTTTTTGTTACTTGTCGTCAGAGTGTTTTGTAGAATTTCGGCTTTGTATGTAACATTCACTAACATTTTCTTCTGTTTCAGAATTATCCTGTAACCTCTCTAATCTTTCTAAACAAGAGAGATTCTCAAACGAGCGAGTTGGCGGCAACGATACCACGTGGGGCTCGATTCGGGAGGATCCAGGTTCGATCCCCGGGTCCGGCCATTCTGATTTCAGTTTTCCATGGTTTCCCAAAACCTCTCCAGGTGAACGCTGGGGTGGTTCACTCACAAAGGCCATGGCCGAATCTTCTCCAGTACCTGCCCTTGTGTCAAGTTGTGTACAACCGTCTCTACTGACCTTAGTCGACGAGACGCAAATTCCTATTAATTAAACGGTATAATTGTTTTTTCAAGTTGGTATGCTTGTAACACAACCTTTCGTGCTGTAATTTGTCAATTTTAGACTCGCGCACACAACATGCTGTGCGACACCAATGCAGAAGTTGCAAGTAACGTTCTACTGAAAGCCGCCAAGTACATGTATTTCCCTATAACAATACACACGTGCAGGAGAGGGTTTCCTATAGTAATAAGCCAAGATAGAGCAGGTTTAGAGATCAAGTCCGGAAAGGGGCTCAGGTTTAGTGAGCTAGATTAAATACGTTATAAGAAAAAAATGAATATGTTACATGATATTCAGATAATACTGAGACAGATCGTTAGCTAACTTGTATTTATGGACGATTGAGGTCGGTCCCCAGATTTTCGCATGTGGGAATCGTGCCGTTAGTCGGCGGGTTTTCTCGGGGATCTGCCGTTTCCCTCGCCCTTTCATTCCGGTGCTGCTCTTGTCACCCCTCACCAGCGCTGAAGACTTCGATGTTAAGAGCTGACAAAAAATCGCTCACTCACTCCATTAAAGTTCAACGCTAAGTAATTTTAGTCGTAAGCAAAAATTAACAAACCATAAATAAACGCTATTGATAACTAACACTGAATACGTTGTGTAAACTATAACTATGGGAAGACTGTAAATAAGTAAACGCATTATTCATATGAGTATTAGGGTTGGGGAAAAAAAAGGGTGTGGGGAAGAGTCAGGGTCACGTTTATGAACTTTGGCCTGTGTGGTAAAATAAAAGTGTAAATACAGGCCTGCATACACAAACCAGCCGTACCTGAACAGGTTCACAAGAAGTGAACTAGTTCATAGTTGCAACGTCATTGATCCCTCCAGGGGCGTGTTTAAGGAGGCGGGAGGGGGTGAAGACAAGAGGCCCAACCACAACCCAATTTTCAACGGGCAAATAATAAAAAATAAAATGCTCAACATTTACGGACAATTTTTACTAATTATAAGGGCGAAGGGGGGATAAAAGAGGGCTCAACCACAGCCCAAATTTTAACAAGAAAATGATAAAATGCTAAAAAAAAAAAAAAAAAAAACTTTTATATCAGTGCTAAAGGTTCTGGGTCAAATGTACGTTGGAACAGCATAATGTTAATGTTTGGTACTGATTTACATTCGAAAATAGTAACGACAGCCGCAGTGTTGCGGGACATGGATCGCTCAGTAGCGTGCGCAGAAAAAATTATTTGGTGTGGCAAAACCCTTTCAAGAGAGCGTCCCTGGTGCGTAAGGCGCTGTAAGAACACGTCCTCTCCCCCCCCCCCTCAACAAAAAAATGCCCATTTTAGAGTAGTCTCTTGGTACAGTTCAAACTATCGGTGTTTCTAATATGTGGAAAAAAAAAAAAAAAAAAAACAAACGTAACCTGCCTGAAATTTTCTGTTTCAACTGAACAAGTTGAAATCTTTAAAGCTTTCTCTGTTTGTTTACCGTCTTTATTAAGTTAAAACTAAGTGTAAATGCTGTATTGTGAATATTTTTGCAAGTTTGGTTTATACTAGCCTGATATAACAGGACAGTGCTGGAAAACACCTTAGTGAACATAAAAATTAATTTCAATTGGCGAAACGAGTACTATATAAGACCTATGTGCAATGAACCAAGCCTGGAGGACTCCTCACCATAATCATAGATGACAATTGCAATCTCTTGCACTCCCCTGTGCTCGCATATACTCTTGCCTGGCACTCACTCAACGAGAGGTAGTGAGTTCTCCAAAGAATATGAAAGCACAGATGAGACTGCCATGATATTAGCATGTTTAAACTGCGCGCACACCGTTCTGTGCAGGCACGAGTCGAGGTGCAGTGCTGCGTATTTATTGTTATTGTAGTTTCTAAATAACAAAATCGACCTCTAAACAGAGTAAAGATTTTTTTTTATATATTTTAAACCAATCTAACTAACCTAAGCTAATTGTCACTGGTACATAGAAAAGAGCGGGAAGAGGCCTGCGCAGAAAGGATTCGCAGACGAAAATGAACAGCCAATAGAGTGACACGGTTAGTAGAGTGCACAGTCGCTTCAGGACGATACTACACGAGCGCTAGAAACGTGGCGTGTGAAACGCCCAGACATAGGTTGATTTTGACTATTCTACACGAAAGCGTCCGAGACGTTAGATTTTGGCGTATTTCCGCTCATTTCTAATATGAAATTCGTTAAGGTTAGAAGCGTTGCGGGCATATCGTTACAGAATGAAGAAATATGTAGGAAGAAGTGTAACGGCAGAAGACTCATCATACAACAATCGCATAAAACATTCCGTAAAAACAGTCGTGTATTCTATACACGTGGACGCTTCTCCGCTTCACATACAAACTTTTCCGTGTCAAACCTACCTGTTGTAAAAACACAATACTTCTCACTTCTCTGCAGATGTTTCAACTGCTTACGAACGCCCGTGTAGACTGCTCAGCGTTAGAGCGTTGAAGTCGCTAACGCAGCCAGTAGAATCGCTTACGCAGTAGCTAACGCCACCTTGAATAGCATTTGTATAGCCACGATAATGCCGTCTTCATTTGTTTATCAAGTTCTTCAGCAGCCACCGCCGTGGGCGGTTCGGCTTTTTGGATCCTTTGTCGGGAATTCGGCACACTACGCGTTTGTGATATTCTGGAAGCTTCTAGAATTTGATTGTTTTTTCTGTTAATGGATATTGATTCTATTTATTGAGTTGTTTCTATTATTGATTGTAGCCATTGGCCGTGGGCGCATGCTAGAGACCACATTCACCGAAAAAAAAAAATCATTTATTTATGTTTTGATTGTCACATTGCCGTTAGCTCGCGTTCCAAAGCGCTGTACAAACATCGCGTTTCTGTACTCTATCCATTCTAAGGTTGCAGCTAATTCATTCACGTGAATCACAATAACATTTTTGTACAGCATAAATTTAACTTGAAATATTGAAACATACAAGGTAATTGTGTTACGGCACAATCAAAATGTGAGGAATCGAGATATAATTCAATTGTTTTGATTTATTTCGTTACCAAATTTTTATTTCTGCTGCAAACTTAGAGTGGACAGAGTACAGTCATCTGGGGTAACTTTGTACAAATTTGGGGTAACATTGTACCAGGCATTTTATTTTATATAATAGCATTGGGGTATTCAATCTCTATGCAAACTTCAAGATTAACAAATTCATTCATCTAGAACACAGTTGTATTTTTAAATTCTGAAATACTTCATTTGAATTTAAACTATGCTGGTGGTACAAAGTTTCCCTGATCGGTGCAAAGTTACCCCAAATGACTGTATAGTGCTCGCGTAGAATCGCCCTTACTCACTCACCTGTCGGAAGAGATGCTCGACGTCAGTGTCGTAGTGCGGCAGCCCGGAGCCGCCCTGGAGCAGCACCACGGAGCCTGCCGGAACCTCCGGGTTGGCCCGGAGTCGCGCGCACAGGCGCTCGCGGTTCAGCCGGAACAACTCGTTCGGCACAAAGAGTGTGCCTTCGCCCATCGAGAAGCCGTCACTGCAACAACACACCAGTCAACTGTTGTTAACTACACTTCACTTCACTCGTTGTGGGGCACAGCCCCTGGCCTTGGCATAAAAACCGTACAGCCAAAAACACAATTTAACTCTGTACGCAGAACGCACAGTCGAAATTGTACAAAAAGTCGTTACAGTACACAGAACAGCACAAACAAAAATTGCCTCAGGACTCAGAAGAATCCACAGCCAGGCTAATTAGTACATCGTGGGTGAGTAAACTCGCGGTCAAATGGGGTGCCGCATCAGCACTATGCGTAAAAAAAAATACTGAACCGTCACCGACGGCGGCTACAGAAGAACTCTGTAAACTACAGTATGTTGTGTTCTCAGCTGTTCTGTGTATAGCCATAGCCGTCGTTACCGTGGCTGTCGGTATGGCAATACAGCCTCCGTGACGTAATCGAATAAGTGCCGGTCTACGGTCCTGGGTTCGAATCCTGGCTCGGGAATGGATGTTGTGTTGTCCTTTCAAATACATAAATGCTAACTGAAACTGTTACAAACCGTAGGAGTCTCGAAGCCAATAAGCAAAAGTCAAGGAACAACAATCCTACACAATAGTTTTGCCAACTTTCTAAGCCAAAAGTTGTCCCCAGCGACGTATTTCTGGGACGTTATTTTTGACGCCGTAATTTCGTACATTTAATTGCGGCGGAAGAAAGGACGCTTAGCGAATATGCCATTTTGGGAAAATATTTGCCCATAAAGTTGGCGATTTACGTTACCTAGAATTGTTATTTTGTAGTTTTCCTTATCGACTTCCATAAACCTGTATAATTCAATTGACACTTTAAGCGTTTATTTCTCTACCATGGGCCCTTTAAGACCTCGTTGTTAAAGAACCCTCTCACCTCACTTCGGTATACCAACCCTGCCAACGAGGGTTATTTGAATAGCACTTGTAGAGCTCTCCGACGGCAGTGGAGTTACCTGATTCGTTAGACTGCCTTACATACCGGCGAATCAGGGAAAGCCATGACCGCTGGAGAGCTGAAAGGTACAGCCAGTGAGTTTTGATGAAAATAATTCTACGACAATTTGTTTCAGTGCTTCGCGTGTATATCAATAGCTATGTTTCATGGATATTGGAAGAATGTATTTCTTCAGAGGCGTCGCTCATCAGACTGTGCCAATTAGTACAAGGTTCAGCAGTACCACACGTCTGTGATTTGCGGGTAGAAAATATTAAAGAGAAAATCACTAGTTCTACTCAAAGCACTATTATAAAGAACTTTATTGGAATGGTTACCAAATAGAAGGTCGAGGTCTTCTGCTTAAGACGGCTATGGTCTTCGATGGTGTTTCAATTCTCCCTGAAAGCATTTCTGAAGCCTGCTATTTTTGGTGAAAATAATTTTGCAACTATTTTTGAAATGCCTTACGTGTACATCGGCAGCTCTGCTTCATGGTCAGTGATTGGACGTTTTGACTCCCACTTGTCGTGGTTCTGTCCCCAAATCACATATGTGTGGTGTCGCCTGGCAACCATGTACTGAATGGCAAAATCAAACAAGCGACGCTTCTGCACAAACCCAAATAGCAAACATTAACTGGCCCACTTGTGCAAATCTGATCGTGTTAAACAGCCCACAGGTAGTAAACATTCGGAATGCACCCGCGGCCACATGTGGCATACGCATACATGATGCACAGTGAAATGACTCACACATTAACTACAAGTGCACCACATGCAATCTTATTATACTCAGATGCTTGTGGGTTAGTTTGCTAAGTCTGCTTGTGGGCCGTAAACTGAAATATGTCAGTCTTTTTAAACTAAGTTGCCCACATTAAAATTATTTCAGTATAACTACACACATATTTACTGACGTGGCCTGATTAACAACTATTCCAACAAATGTAAACGATCATAATAGCGAACGTTGTCCGCTTCTGCCAACAGTTGGCCAACTGAAAAATGATTGTATTTGCTACTAGGGATTAGGGAATATACATTCTGTCAATAACCGTGAAACAAAGATGCAGATGTGCACCTAAGGAATTGAAACAAATTGCTGCAAAATTATTTTATGAGATTTTTAAAATTTTGTTGCAATGGGAGTTTACGGTTAGAATTTAGTGGTTTGTGGACATACGCCATTGCTCATGTTTTGCTGATTAAACCTGTGTTGAATGACGACATACGAAAACCCGAACAAGAAAAAACAAATATAAAACACACAAAAAAAAAAAAAAAGCAATCCCAGAGGAATTCTGTAAAATCTTTTTTGTGTGTGTTTTATATTTGTTTTTTCTTGTTCGTTTTCGTATTTTGTCATTCAACACAGGTTTGATCAGCAAAACATGAGCAATGGCGTATGTCCACAAACCACTAAATTATAAAATTCTTTTAACCGAAAATCACTGGCTGTAAGCATGTCAAAGATAAAACGCAGCAAATTTCTAAAATGCACCATTTCTGCACTACAGTACACAGTACATGGCGTACAATGCATAGCATACAGCGTGGATCATGCCACTGTGGAATATCATCGTAGCTATTACTGGTAGCTGCATACCAGGTGAGTCGTATTTAAGAGTGAGCGATAGTCGCCATCTTGAATTTTTGTATTTTATGTCTTAACTTTTCTTCTGGCTGAATTCATGAAACTTTAACTTAACTGGACAATAGCATACATATTGATAGACTAGTTTTCACATGCGAAGATAATGTGAAAGTGAATGCTAACATATGTCAAGGAAAGGTTTCTCGCTCGTTGGGGAGGAACTGCAGGTACTGAGACAAGCTGTTTACTACAGCCTGTGGTCTTTGCATGCGTGTGGAAAGTAGTTGTGTTTTCAGCATTACTTACAAGCCTTATCTGGTTTATTTTTTCGTTGTTTATATGTTACTTCAGTATAGTAATTGAGACAGTGAGGATGTAGGACTATTGTTAGTTTTGGGTAAAATGGAGGGACGTGAGTAGTTTTTTTATTGCTGACATAATTTTAGACTCCAAGGTTAGTGCTATGTATACACATGCTTAGATGGGATACTGTATTGGTAAGATGATTACAATATATGACAGAATATGTGCTAGTGGTGCTTTGGTACTTGTCTGTGTGGCAGATTCGCTCTCGGAATGGTTCAAATGGGTGATGTTGGCTGCCTTCCCGCAAGAATTATTTTTACAGCTTGTACTGGTCGATGTAATTTTTCACTACATCAATAACCAGCCCATGCGCTAAGCACTGTACGTCTCGTGTGGTCTGTAGTACAGGAACGGTGAATTTTCGGACTTACGTTAAGGGCATTGGACCCGTAAAATTTCATTTTTTTAATATTTGTGCCAAACACTGTTCAAATTTTGCACATCAGACAACACGTCATTTCCCAAAATAAAAAAAAAAATTAAGCCCCATAATTTTTGCATAATCACTCATCAAAGTCACAAAATGGCCATTGCGGTGTAGCCAAAATAAAAAAAAACGTAATTAACTAATAAATTCGAAATTACAATAACTGATAGTCAGTGTATCAATGCATTTTATGACATGGTTGACAAAAGTTAGTTTTGATAATTTCAGTAGTAGCCAAAAGTCAAAGTTATGCAAAAATTGACTCATTTTCATCAATTTTTTTAAAACTCAAAAATTTATCGCTTTGTGTTCACAAATGTGTTTTGAAGTAGCTCATATCATTAAGAATTAATACGAATTATCTTGTTTCTGCAAGTTAATTATTTTTTATTATTTTGACTACACCGCAACTGCCAGTTTGCGACTTTGACAGGTGATTATGCTAAAATTGTGGGACCAAATTTTTTTTATTTGGGGAAATGACGTGTTATCTTATGTGTAAAAGTTGACCAATGTTTGGCACAAATATAAAATTTTGAATTTTTACGGGTCCAACGTCCTTAACACTTTTCGTTTATCTATAAGTTAGGATTTTCCCATCACAACATTAACATGCAATTTTGCAACATCCTGCAATAAACCAGTTATACTGCAAGACAAAACCTACTGTGCACACGGATGGAATGAATATTTCAGGTTCATTTATGACCTAAAAACTGTATTACATGTACAATACATAAAAAGTAAGTTTCCTCAGGACTGTCAAACTTTACTGAAGTCACCAGCAATAGAGTCTAGCCTACATTGAAACCGACAAAGGCTTGTTTCTTACTGTTGTTTACTATAAGCTTCATGATGGTTTCATCACACATTGTCGTTAAAAATTCTCACAAGTATGATACCACGCGTTCTTAACAAGTCACACAAATCAAGGCCGTGTGCTGATATTATCAGCTGGTTCAACTTCGACGTCACAGTTTCCTGTCGCGAAATCAACATTTTCCTCTTATCTTCAATCCGCAAATACATCCAACGAACGTAACCCATCATTTATTGAACTGCAATGGGCAATTTATTGGCCTGATAAGGAAGGTCATGTCGTCTGATCATACACTGCATCGTACATATACCACGTGATACCATTCACTGCTACTGATGTTATGATTTCATAATGTAGCCTCCTCGATCAGCTGGCGAACGACTGATGGCTATAGGCGGGGGCTGAAAAATAGTCGGCAAAATGTACAAGATGATCATAAAAGAATACCCCAACTTTGAATAACTATATTACCAAAACCAAACAACCCACAGCCCACAGCCTTGGTTGACCAGTCAAATGAACCGTGGAAGAATGAAGTTTCTTTACAACAGCTTCATAAATGTTCAATGTGACCACCACGAGCAGCCTGACCCGCCGCGGTACGAGAACTCGTTCCACACTCTTGTCAGCATGTCCGCTGTTAGGGTTTGGATGGAGTCCGTAATTTTCGTTTTGAGATCAGCAATGGTAGCTGACAATGGTGGACGAAACACGTGATCTTTTATGTACTCCCACAGAAAAAATCACACGGGGTAAGGTCTGGGTTTCTGGGAGGCTAGTGATGAAGAGGCCGGTCACCAGCTGCTCCGCTACCAATCCAGTGTTGCGGCAAGGTATCATTCAGGTATCTACACACAGCAAGGTGCCAACTGCCATCCTGCTGAAAAATTAAGTCCCTCGCCCGTCACTTCTAACTGAGGAAACAACCACTGTGTTCAGGACCGTGTCTAGCAGGGCCGGAGGAGGGAGGGGGAGGGGCAAGAGGGGCACATATTTAAGGGGCCTTAATTTTTAATTAAAAAAAAGGACTTATTAATAATTGAAATAAACTGGCATTTTATTATATGTGACACGACAATACGAAGTATTCATTCGGTTTTGTAAGAACTGCATTTTAGTAACTTACATTATTTTTTCTTTGCTCGTGTAGGCCTATATATATATATATATATATATATATATATATATATATATATATATATATATATATATATATATATATATATAATATTTATGTGTGAACTGAATGCATTTTATTGTGGTATTTTAATTGTAATGTTTATATTAGTGACTACATGCCAATACATATATAAAAATAAATATGCCATACCTTAAAATTATCACTGCACCTGAAAAAGAAAAAAAAATGGGGAAAAAGGGAGGGGGCTCCGATTTATGTTACCCCGGGACTCAAATTCTCATATAAAATGGCTCTGAATGTGTTAGCATGTCCAAACAATTAAAAACGTCATTGCAGCCTACAACTTCACTTGACTGGCCAACCAAAGTTGTAGGCTGGTTGGTTTTTGGTATTATAAACATTCAAAGTTGGGGGTTTTCTTTTCTGATCTTCCTGTATTTCAGGAAGTATATCAGTTAACAAGACGGCCAACTTTTCTCGTCAGTACTACGGAACTTCACGACGATGATAAGAACTTTTAAAAGTAACATTTAGCTTTAATGTTAATGAACCTTGTATATAAATAATTCTTTATAAATTACTTTAGCTTTTATGTTAATGAACCATGTACATAAATTAAACCATGTATGTATACCATGAAGTATATATGATTGTGTTGCTTTGTATGTAGAAAACTTGCTCCTAAGATGAATTTTCTTTGTTTGTATGTTCAAGTGTGTGTATGTATGTATACTAATCAAGAATTAATTTCTCCTTCCATTTACTAAAGTGTGTGTATATCTCTATATATAAAAATGAAAGCTGACTGATTGACTGACTGACTGACATATCAAACAGCAGCCCAAACCACTGGACCTAGAATCGTGAAATTTTTTGTGGCGGTTCCCTTCAGGTCGTAGGCGAGCACTAAGAAGGGATTTTTCGAAATTCGACCTCTAAGGGGGTAAAAAGGGGTGAAATGTGTTTCCGAAGAAATGTCGATAGAGCTCGAACCCGACGGCCTATCATCGTGATTTTTACTTAAATAGGACACTCGTAAAAATGCATATTAGCCAATTTAAGGATTTTTCGAAGTTCAACTTTTAAGGGGCTGAAAAGACCTTAAATGTGTTTCCAATCAACTATTGATATCTATCGAACCCTTCGGGATAGATAGTTGATATTCTCTTCAAAATATTGCTTACGTAAATACCCAAAAAGTAGTTTTAGGTTTTTTTGAAATTCGACTCCCAGGCAGTAAAACGGGGCAAAATGTGTTTTTAATAAATCGTCTTTATCTTTGAAACACAATGGGCTATCGTCGTGATTTTAACTTAAATTGGTTACTTTTACAAATCTCTATGACAGGACTCAAAATCGTTTCGAAATTCTTTATTCAAAGGGGTTAAAATACGTGAAATATGTTTTCGATTATCCTTCCATATCTATCGAATCAATCGAGATATCGAAGTACTCTTTGCTTTAAATTGGTGCTTTTGTAAGTATCCCAAGTACCATTTAAAATATATTTTCAGAATTCGGCCCTAAACTGGTTAAAAATGGGGTAATATGAGTTTTCGACTTACATTCGATATATATCGATCACATAGTTTTTTATATAGAGACGTGATTTTTGTTTAGGATTGATGCTTACTCAAATACCTAAAAAGTAATTTAAGGAATTTTCGAAATTCGCCACCTAAGGACGTGAAAAGGGGTGAAAAGTGGTGAAAAGCGTTTTCAATTAATCGTCGATATATCTTGAACCCAGCGGGATAATGTTGTGTTTTTTACGTCCACTAGATACCAATAAAGTATTCTAAAACGTGGATCAAGGGTTTTTCGAAATTTACTCTTTTAAGTGGTGAAATGACCTTGAACGTGTTTTAGATAAATCCTCGATATCTATCGAACCCGTCGAGATATACAATTAATTTTTGCTTCAGGATGATGATTACAGAAATTATCGCAAAACGGTTTTCAGATTTTTCGAAATTCGATTCCTCAATACTGTGCAGGGGTGATATGTGTTTTTTTAGTGATTGATCGATTTAAATTCAACTGAACGGGCTAGCGATGTGATTTACACTTCAGTTGGATACTTATACAAATGTCTAAGATGTAAATTTAAAATATTTCGAAATTCGACACCTAAAAGGGTGAAAAAACACAAAATTGGTTTTCCATAAACCCACGATATCTATCTAACCAGTAGCGATATTGAGGTGTTGTTCGCGTCAGAGTGATGCTTACGTAAATATTAAAAAAAAAAAAAAATATATGTATGTATTTTATTATTTGTAAGAAACGTAATTATTAAGAATAAAACTTAGTTGGTCAATATTCAAGGCAGACGATCCGAAAAGCAGGAACGAGCAGCGAGAATCAACTTATACAGGAGTTTCACTACAGTAACCTATCGAGACGTGGTGTTGTACAACCTCTATGAGCCCAGGACACAGATATTTAATTTTTTTTTTCAATAAATTTTATTTTCATGAATTATTTCGACGTTACGTGACGCAGTTGTTTGTCACTCAGGTCTAAATTCCGGGAGGTTCTGGGCTCGAATTCCGTTAAAAGCTGCGTGCAAACGATCAATTCTGACACACAAAAACTACAACGCAGATCGAATTAGTGCAATTTTCATGTAGTCTTTAAAAGGGGTAAAATTGCAGTTCGCTTTCCACTTAGGTTCCTCTACAATATCAGCTGACGTATCGTCGGTATACTGCTAAAAGTGATTGAGTCATAAATGCTATTTCGTTTAAAAACAGTATTAAATTGTAGATATTAACAAAAATGTGGTATGTTACTATACTGTGACACAACAGTACGAAACGACGAATAGACTTTAAACTTGGGCAATTGTTCGTGAACAACATATACATATTCCTAGCATTTTTATAATTTTATCTCATTTTGACATTGTCAC
>PNEQ01120017.1:0-22484 GCA_003012365.1 Medauroidea extradentata | reverse complement strand
CCTCAAATTTGGGGCACCAAATACGTTTCCGCGAAACCTTTACCCTCTGAAACTTTGTAATGTCAATAAAGTTAAAGTGAATATTTTGACAATATATAATTGAGGGCACCGTCACCAATGGTTGTGCACAGGGTAAACAGATGTTTCTCATTCGATTAACCACTTACATTTAAAAGTAAATAACTACCCCGCAACGTCATCTTTGCAGTGCTATAAATAAGGCCCAGGTAAAGTCGCTGTTAGTGGCAGGGACAAACTTAAGACTGCTTTTCGCGTGGAGAGCTACAGCTACTTATTCTGCTGCAGAATTAGTTCAACTAGCCGCTTGGACATTCTAACACTTGATGACTGAAGTACCAATCTTGTGTACAAAGAGGTTTTATCAGTTACGAATAATACTCGCGAGCAAAGCCGCGGGGGACTGCTAGTAGTGTATATAGATGAGAATCTGACATGTTCTATAGCTCTATGGCAATAGCCACTGTAAAGAGCTTCACAGAACGCATAGTAAATAAATAAATAAATAAAAAAATAAAAGGCTGTCGTGGTTTGGGCCGTCGACAGGATTTCATGTCCCCTATGCAAGTAAATCTCCGGGACCTGATGCCATCTTAAATTTATCCTCTCCCCCTTTTAATTTACATTTTCAATTTGCTAGCATCTGCTTAAGTGCAATAATAATATTTAATAATACATTTTTGTGTACATAGATACATAACATAATATTTAAAAGAATCGGAACAGACGCTGTGCTTTTTCCGTCCCTGACTCCTTTGCATCAGACACCTCGGATACCCTTCCTCTTTGACAAGCCACGGTTATGGTATCCTACCACGAGTTGTTAATACAGTCGTTACAATCATTCTCACGTGACCTTTGAACATAAGAGTATAATGTTTCCACGCTTTTGGAACGTTTAACATGTGAAACCACAATAAAGTATGATTATTATGCGTTTCTGTACCGTATTTTGGACGGCAAACTTTTGGAATACTCTACTGTTTTTTGTTGTAGGCCAAATAAACTGTACTAAAAAAAACCGAGAAGCAACAGATGACTTGGAGAAAACAAAAAATTCAAACTTTTTAAAATCGATGCACTAATATCTCATACGCGATGAACCATGATGGAGTGTGTTATTACGCTTGGTGGTAGATTATAGAAAGTAGATTTTTTTTTTAAATTTTGTTCGGAAAGTTAATATATTGGGAGAAATACTGCCCTGAAAGTTGACATTAAAATCACACTTAAATTAAAAGTAAGTTGAACTTTCAGAATGCCGATGCTTATTCCAGGAAATGTTTTTTTATGTCCCAAGAAATGTAACTTTAAAGTAGATTTTCAGGGTAGAATGACTCCAACTATATTCACTTCAACGTGTATTAACATACTTCTCGACACCACTATTTGTTCAAAGAGTTATCGACATTATTGGCTTTTTACATTCTTTAAAATGTACTACGTCGTTAGGTTAATACACTACATTTTATTATTTGCCATTTTCTGGAAGATAAGAAAGAATATATTCCTGTCAATTTCAGTGACTATAAAAATGCAGTTATTATACTGGAATATAGCAATGTAAAGCGAAACTGTACATAAAACTGTGAATGAGCCCTCTGAAAAACAAGGAACGGCGAAAATTTGTTAAAAATAAAATACTGGTGGATCATTTCTCGTAATAATTTCTCCGTACGTCAAAATCAACTATAATAGACACAACAAACCTAGCTCATTGATAAAAAAAAAAAAAAAAAACACCTACATGTCGAAAAGATACATTTCACAAAGTTTAACGTCTTCACGTTAAGGTTTAAAAATATTTCTCACATCTATCATGTAATTATAGCAACAAAATATTGAGTACTTCTCTTCAGTTTGAAATGTTGCCATTTGAAGGCTGTGTTCTAATGGCTTACAAGCTAATAGAAGATATCCACACGATTAAGGCGACTGCCTAGCAGGACGTACGACGAGAAGAGCGGCAGCAATAAGAGTGATCTAAACACGGACACGGCGCCTCATCCTAGTCTCTAAGGACAAATGACTGGCGTGCAATCTTCTTGGCGGTACAGAGCCTCTGTAGAGCTACTATTTTAACACGCAAGACTGTCACACACGCTTACACTATTTTAAAGAATCCATACTCTATAAATAATTGCAGCTATTGATAATTTATATTTATCACACACTCAAAGCTATCATCTGCGATAATTTTTATTGGAAAATATTGTATAGTGGTGCAGTACGTCATACAAACATATTTTATTAAGGACACTATGTCAATGTTAAAATGGTATTTAAAAAATATCATCTTGTTAAAGGTGCCACCAACAATGCGCTTCAAATGTGCTGCAGCGTGTTCGTGAATACGTTTACTTACGAAACTATTCCACATGTGCCCATAGCAAAAATTTATCGTTGGGAATCGTGTACGTTAGTTTACCGATGTGACATTTGATGCGCACTTCAAGGTCGCCCGTATAATTTGCGGGGAAAAAACAGCAATCCCAAACAATAGTTATTGCCAACTTTCTGAGAAAAATTTTTTGCCAACTTCCTGAGAAAAAATTTTTCTCGAGTAACGTATATCTGAAGAACAATCTCTGCACGCCGAAATCTCTTACATTTAATTGCGGCACAAGAGATCAAAAGATTACGCTTAACAAATATTAAATTCTGGATAAATGTTTGCTAATAAAGTTAGCAAATATAATTATCAAGGATTACTGTTTTGCAGTTTTTCTATATTGGCTTTCACAAACGTGTATATCTGAATTGTAGAACTCTGTGGATCCAGGCCGAAAACAAGCACAACAGGAAGAATAACATGAATCAGTTATGACGAGACAACAGTAAACAACTACTATATAGTCAGAGTTGGTCACCTACCGTCACGTATTTCCATGTCTTGAGCTTATTCTAAAGACGGACATTATCAAAGCAAGACGTATCAGACGTAACTGCATTACATAACCAACAACAGCACGTTATCCTACTTATAGCAAGGTCAACGTAGGTCAGGGGACGATATTGACTTCCGGTTGTGTGCTGTGCTGGTGCTCGTCTACAATTCCTGAGGGCGTGTTACATAAGCTAACAAAGCTGAAAACAGTGATTGAAATTTGCAAGAATTTGAAAGTCAATATACATACAAAATAACAACCCTAGGAAATAGTTTTTGCCATCTTTCTGAGCAGCAGAAGACATAATTACGACGTCTTAAATTTGACAACTAGAAATGTGTTCGATCACAAATTCGGCAAAAACCATTTAACTGGATATAATTTTTTTTTCTGTATACTCTTTCAGATTCCTGCGAATTCCAACAAACGCTGTTAAGTGTTAACTGATTGTGCCAAGTTTTCTTCAGTCCCTGGTATGGCTCTGTATTAAAAACATAATTTTAGGAAACAGTATTGCATTAGCCAAGTAAAACAAACAATTTTACATAACATTATTTCACTTGAATTTTAAATATTTTACAGGGCAACTTAGTGCGACTGTGAACGGCTTAGCGGAGAGACGGGACGCTTGTCAATGTTACAACTAACATTTTTTTATGCCAGCCATATTTGTAAAAACGATAAATTAACATATTTTATTAAACACCTTAAATAAGCAGACGGCATACTTAAAGCGTATTATTTAAAGAAATTGTAGCTTGTTACTGCCATGCATGGAATGCACATCATTATAAGAAATCAACTAGAGGCCTACCGTTAATTTAATAAAACACAAACGAAAGCAATGTTATCTTTTAACACACTGTATTTTGTCGAATAATTACATGTTACATGCAAGAGTAGTAAGTATTACTGAATACGTGAGGATACGAATTTTAAGAATATTATTTGAACCCACGTGCAAAACAGATATATTTCTCCATTTTCAACAAAATATGTTAGTTTAGCAACAAATGACTAGCAGGCAATTTACGTGACACATTATCAGCAAGTCTCGATCACGGTACCTCTGATCACGTCTCGTTAGCACACTAGACACTGAAGTTTAAGGCGGTCTCCTACCCCACGCTTCGAAAGCGTTGCAGTGTGTTCGTAAACAGGTTTTTTCTACGACAGTATTCCACGTGTGCCCACTGTGCCCAACGTACGAAAAGAAAACTAACTTCAGGCAAGGTCGGAACCTCATTGTAACACTGTTTCTAAGCCCTCCAACACGGCTAAAAACAGCCTTTTCAGACTTCCGTACTTCAAAATGTACTAATCGGATGTATGTGAAATTCAGATTGCGACCTGCACTGAACTTTCCTATATATTTCCACCAATAAAATTATATCGTAACCGCTTAATGTCCCATAGTAAAAACTGTTCTGCGGGAAGCTTGCACGCTAGTTCAGCGCTTGGCTCGTTGAGGCGACGCGGCATTTGATGCGCGCTTCAAGGTCGACCTTACTGCTCCGTCGCTTTTGCGCCTCTCACGCGCGGGTAGGCGGCGGCGACATTGCAGACTACTATAACACGTATATAAAAAACAATAATTTTTTTTTGTATTTGTATAAAAATGGTGAAATTTAAAATAAAATTAGAAAAATTCCGTATATAAGTTATATATATATATATTTTTTTTTTAAATACAAAAATATTTCATTTTTGTGGTTTAACATAGGTGAATTTGTAGCCTACAATATCGTGATTCACTGTGAATTGTTTCAGTTTGGTAAGTGAGTTGGTTTTAGTGTCGTCGTTAAAACGGAAATTTTGGCTTTAACGAGCCATTACGAAAAACTATGCGAGATTAAAAAAAAAATTTATGAGAGAAAAATTAAGTCATATTTTGTGTCTAAATCTAAAACAAGAAAAAATAAGTGGTGCAAATATAAAAATACAAACATGGTGATGAAAATTGCGGAATCCGCGACCTTAACAAATGTTAAATGCTTAATAGAGGTTGACGAAACCGGGCCTAAGTCTCTAAAACCAATAATGGTCACTTATACTGTCGACCATAGGTACCATAATGTTACTCGCATACTGTAAGCGTTAATCAGGATAGTTTACAAACAGGTTGGATAATATACCTAAAGGAGAGAAGAATTTGCCTCGGGGCTCTTGAACTGTTACGACGTAAGTCTTGGGCTAGCAGGAAACTGTGGGCACAGAAGAAAATTAGTACAATCCTATGTTACATTTGACCACATAACGTCCACGCCTACATAAACATAACAAACAAAAATATACACTACAAAGTTCAACGTCAACATTTCCAAGTTTTTACTTGCATTGAGACAAGTTTATTTTTTTGGTAATAACCGGTGTTGCTTTAAACACATTGCAGTAATACCCTCCAGGAAAAAAAAAATAAAACGTGAAAATGTTTAGACACAAAGTCAAAACAAATGCAGTTATCAATGACGAACACGTTGTTAATTATTATTTGTAAATAAAATTACTTCAAGAACAAAATACAACTCTAAACATCACTAGATAAGGCACAGTTTAAATTGTTCTGCCTTATTAGGATGAAATTAATCCTGGTTGTCGATATTTTCAGATATCGGCACATGGACGCTTCCTCTGAAAAACGGTAACTTTAAAATGCAGCCACATAAATTTTAATATTCTGAATGTATTGCCTTATCAATAACGAAACATTATTTTACAGTTATTAAAACGTAATTATTTTAGCTTATGTTGCAGTGAGTCAGTTTATGCTTGTAAGAAGGAATTTTGAAGTAGTATTATGCAATGGACACGGCCAATCTTTCAGACTTACACCGTCCCGCCTTTTTTTTTAAAACAACCTTTGCTACGCGTGTAGTGACCTCTATTATACGATACGTTACGTAACATTTGATTTAGCGCACTGTTAACGACAACGCAAAAAAATAAAACAGGTATAACGTATTTATAAATGGGCTTTAAATGCTTCTAAACATTATTTTGTGACGCACTTTATAGGGTATATAATTAAAACACAAGTACTTTAGTTTGTACTCAAACTGGTGAGAAATTGAAATTGAGCCTGGTTAGAAAATGACACTTCCGTGCATTTACTTATTTATATTATTTTAAAACTTAGAGATACAAATTAAAAAAAAAATTAAATACAGGCCTAATAAAGAAACTAGGCACAAGCACAAAGTTCCTGAAGTAAGATTTAAAATTATTCATGAGTGTAAACATATAATCCACACAATGTTAATGAACAAGGTCTGCTACGAAAATGAAACAAAAACGTCATATGGTTACAGGTCAATATAGGGAAAGGAGGAAAATTTAAAGACGAAATAAAATTAAGCAGGGTACATCCCACGTGTAAAAGGAACCTGAATCGTAGGCTAGTATATGTACACACACATATATAAAACACATAAAAACACCAGATTAATTACATACGTTACGTTACACAACGGAATGTCCTCGAATTTCAAGTTTGATATAGGAAGCACTCGAGGTATGTTTCAGTGGTGATACTAGGTCAGTTAGGAGTAGCGCTGGAATGAAAGGGACGTGGAGGAAATGGCAGATCCCCGAGAAAACCCGTCGACTAACGGCATCATCCGGCATGACTCCAACATGCGAAAATCCAGGTCGTACTACAAACTCCCTATATGTACGCGCCTTTAGCCTCCGGCACATACGATATAAGTACCTAACAAAAACTAACGGCCTAAATCAATTAGTAAAGTTACTAATTGACTAAATGTGTCAAGCGAGCATATTTGCATCGAGTGCTCCAGGATTAGAAGCTGTCTTATTTGGACAGGGTTATGCAAAAAAAAGATTCAACACACATTTCAGTTTATATGTAACAAAATAATATACACATCTAGAGGAATCGGACAGCCCTATTAGACTGATAACCCCATATTAATAAAATTATGTCACAGTTTAACTTAACCAGAATACAGATCGCCTTGTGGGTTTTCAATATACTGTAGTGTTCCTTGTTTGTAGATTAGAGGGTTGACTTTTTTTGCATAACACTGTCGATTTAGCGCAGACGACGGTTGGTTGCGTAATGCGGGCAAAGACCTGTAACGTGGCGTGACTTTGCGAACCTTCCTCACAATGACAAGTGCCTTACGTAACACTGGCACGCGTACAAGTTACGTAACATTCATATACAATACAGTCCGTGCTACATCCGAAATTATCACAAACATTCCTACGGCCACTGACACAGCCATAATCACTACAAAAAATCTTTGCTATTCAGAATGCGCTTACACAAACCTTTCTTAGTCTACTCGATAGGGTAGATATTACTCAAAAACCGTTCAAAAACTTGGTGCAAATACAGTCTACCTGCGTGCAAAATCTCTAAACATTCAACTCGATCTCTTCGCCTGATATACTCAGATATACCCTGCGCCCGAGAAGAGTAGACATGCATTACTAGTACACAATTGTAATGACGTATACCTATATTGTATCCGAACTTGTCTACAGCGATTGTGATATACCACTTCAGCAAATTTCACCGCATTTTACGATAGTCCACCAATATACAACTCTATGGTGTTTTTGTACGTTCGGAAAATAAACTGTTAAAATCCAACGACTGAGTAAATTTTACCACGTGATCAATACTATGTAATTTATTATACCTACTATGTTTTCAAAAGAGCCTAGTATTATGCATGACAGAACCGAATGGTCAGACCATTCGCCTCCCACCAAGTCTATCCGGGTTCGATTCCCGGCGGGGTCGGTCCCCGGATTTTCGCATTTCCCCCGCCCTTTCATTCTGGCACTGCTCCATACCCACCTCATGTCACCCCTCACCGGCGCTAAGACCTCGATGTTGAGCGCCGACCAAAGTCTCTCTTACTTTTGTAATTTTCGAAGGTGAAACACAAATAGGCAAGGAAAGCCAATAAATCAAAACGCAAGAAGTTCCAGTATCAAATGTCACTTTTTTTCTGTTACGGTTAAGGCCTCATTACCGAGTTTCGCAGTGATTTTGAAAATATTTTTTTTATTGCTACCTAATACTCGTATGAAATTTCGCTCCACAGTTTTGACACTTATATGTTATAATTCGTAGCTGAATTTTTTTGTAGAAATGTACTGAACTGTTTTTTTATATTTCATCACCCAAAAAAACACGTTGTTTGTCGTGAAAATAAGCAAATACGAAGCAAAATATTTTTTTTTTTTGCAGACGAATGGTATATTATTTTTAAAAACGCATCCACAGTATTGTACATCGTGTGACTGCATACTGACTCAATTTTTTTCAAAACTTTTGTTTAAAAAATATTTGATTTACTGTCACCAGCCTGAAAAAAAAACCTCGAGAACAAGGCCTTAAATGAGTAACGCGTGTCTCCTGCTGTGTTTATAAGCTGACCATGGAGGGCGTGCCTACAATGTAGCTTGTGTGCGCTTGCTTATAACGCTTTTAGCGGTGCCATGAGGTACTAGGTACGAGCTCATGATTCACACGGCTTCGATAAGCGGTCTGGTCTGTCGCTGTCTCAAACGTACGAACGGACTCACCAACATGGCGCTGAGAGGCATTCACAGTCAATTTGCATTTGTGAAGTGCCATTTAGCAAATCTAAAAACAACTCGCGTCCTATATGCGGCCACTGGAACATTACCAAATGAAAGCCGTGTCCAGTCAGTAATTGTAACTGGCTAACTGAAGTACCTCCTGTTGTCAGGAAGTAGACATACAACAAAGCAGGTTTTACAAGACACAAAATTGCCTTCGTGCGAAATCTTGTACTTAAAACGTATATACCTCAGCTAAGGCACAGTATTCTTTCTTGTTACAGAAATAGTTGCTAACCTGATTGATATCCAATAACCACGATATTATAAATTACAAATGAACTGTTTAACATGACTCAAGGTGACCTTTCGAAGAACTTAAATAAACAAAACAAAAGTAACGTCATGCGAACAGATTTCAAAGCATTCGCTTTAAGGTAGAAGAAACAGTTTTGTGGCGACCTGGTCATCGATTTTTCATCTTCCCTTCGTTCCAAGCGATCTTTCACAACCATCCATAAGAAGTAAAAACTAATTGTAATTTACAGGCCTTGGATATGTTTCTTACACAGTGATTAGTAAAAACACAATAATCATCACATTATAAGTAACGTAACGCATCGTTAACATATCTCTGCTATAGACTGGAAAAAAAATAACGTGTGATACAAAGTTCGGAATACTTTATTTTCGCCCATAAAGTAGTACTTCACACAGCGAGCTAAACATGCTTAATCACACTTTCGGCGCGAAATCGCAACACAGTACACAACATGTCACACCTTACTGGAAAAGTCTGATTATCCGTTTACTCTACAATGAGGCCTTTTTAAGGCGTTTTTAAAATGAAATAATATAATGTTAATGAAGTAATTTGCTATCAATAATTGCAAATAGTATATGACATTACTTCTTAAACACGTGGCATGCAGGTGAATCGTTATACATTTCAAATCTCTCTCGATGTTTTTCATGACAAAATTTCTTGCCACTGGAGGATGCAATTTCAATTTGTTGGTGGTCTTCATCGTATCTAGTTCGCAGAACCTGATAATCGTAGCATATCGAGCCACGAGAAATTCTATTTAACCAACGTTAGTAGCAGCTTCAAGAGCGAACTTAATTTTCAACTCTCTTCAGCTGTACGCGGAACGACACTGCTTTGTCCGCTATCTTGATAAACAAATCGAACACAAAAACATCGCAGCACAACTAAGTTTTCTTTTCTTCTTTACTACTTCGACGAACTCGGAACTCCAGTGATTCCCTGAATATTCAGGCCCGAGGACAAATGAGCAGATTGGAGGAGAAATAAAATAAACTAAAAATAAATTAAATAAAAAAAATGTTGGCGAACAGCGCAAGGCGGAAGTGCAATGTAACGTAAACGCTCTCCTCCAAGTTTAAGGGCGCGGTCTACCACAATTTTATTAATCATTATTTTATTTTGTATTTGTACCAGATAATTTTTTTCTTGTTTTAGACACGCAATGTGACTAAATTTAGCTCTTATGAATTTTTTTATCTCTCATAGTTTTCGCGTAATGGCTTGTTAAAGTCATATTTTGCATGTTTCCGTTTTAACGACTACACTAAAACCAACTGATATACCAAACTAAAAAAAATCACAGTGCATAAAGACATTCCAGGCTAAAATGACACGGTCATAAAATTAAAGAATAAACATTATTTGAATTTTTAAAAAAATTATTGAACTTTTTAAATTTTTATTTTCAGTTTCAGCAATTTTTTAAAACTCAAATAATTTTTATTCATAAATTTCATGAGCATGTCATTGTAGCCTGCAATGTCTTTATCCACTGTGATTTCTTTTGAGTTTGGTATATCAGTTGTTTTTAGTGTAGTCGTTAAAACGGAAACATGAAAAAATGACTTTAACAAGCCATTACACGAAAACTATGAGAGATAAAAAAATTTCACAAGAGCCAAATTTAGTCACACAATGTGTCTAAAATAAGAAAAAAATATCTGGTACAAATAAAAAAAAAATGGTGATGAAAATTGCGGTAGACTGCGCCTGTCCAATTGAGTTAATATCCGGGCTATTTGCCGCTAGGGTATTGATACAAATTCACTTCCATGTTGGGATCCATGGCAGTGGAGTGGTCAGACACGATCAAGGCTCGATTCCTTGCGGGCTCGGCCGTGATTTTTCGCACGTAGCAAACATGGCGGACGCTGCCATTGACCGGCGGGTTTTGTCGGGGACTCCCGTTTTACACGCACTTGCATTCCGTCGCTGCTTCACCTTACGGCCTCATTCAATACCACCACGGAGGACGCCTACGATCTGCCAATTTAAAAGTTTACCCCTCGGGGCGTGATGTCCTGCTCTCGGGTTCACTACCCACTTGGTATCTGTTTATTCCTCGTACCAGTTCTTCACAATCCTGGCAGAGTGGTACGGCATGGTGTCCTGCTGGAAGCAGTAATCGTCAGCAAGGGCCACTCCCGACATTAACGGATGCACCTGGTCCTTAGTAACGTCCAAGTACAGGGCGTCTGGGTAACAGGAAAGATGAGCTCAAGCGTATTCTACGAAAACTCCGCCTACACCATCACACCTCCTCCTCCTCCTCCAAGCTGTCTTCGACCAACGACGTTGTCATAAGCTAACCCTGTTTCGTATTAATTCCATAAAAATTGACAGTCCTGAGGGTAGAGGGTAATTACATTTTATGTGTAGTACATGTTCCATGCACTGTATGCATGTAATTTTGATTTTAAAATTATCCAAAAAGCCCTATTACACAAAATTTTACTTCCAACGTGATTTCGGGAACCGCAGTGGCCGAATGGTCAGACCATTCGCCTCCCACCAAGGCGAACCGGGTTCATTTCCCGGCGGGGTAGGTCCCCGAATTTTTGCATGTGGGAATCGTGCCGGACGATGCCGCTGGTCGGCGGATTTTCTCGGGGATCTTCCGTTTCCCCCGCCCTTTAATTCCGACGCTGTTCTATACTCACCTATGTCACCCTTCACCAGCGCTGAAGAACTGATGTTGAGCGCTGACCAAAATCTCTCTCTCACTCTCCAACGTGGTTTTCGCTTGCATTGCGACTGTTATTACACAGAAACTGCCCAAATAACTACGGTCTGCATATCTTCCGACGGTGATCGGAGTACACCCACTTCTCCGTCGACATAATGGAACAAGAATCAGGACCAGCGACTATTTTACAACATTCAACAGTAAATAAATATCGTATGACGAAGGTACACGAGAACATGGGTATCGCACCCCGGATCCAAAATTACTACTGGGCGGTCGTAGGCCTCTGCTTGCTCAGAAGCATGACGTGGGATGGGGCCCACCAACGGTGAGGCGTCGGAATGAATGGGGCGGGATAGCGGGGGATCTCCAAGGAAATCCGCCGTTCGACATGATCCAACATGCGAAAATTCGGGGACCGACCCCGGAAGGGATCGAAGTCAGATCGCTTTTTTTGGGAGGCGAGTGTCCTAGACACCGTACCACCCGCGGCCCTATATTCAACAGTGCCAACAGTTTCGTGCCCCCAATCACCTTGCGTGTACTCAGCATGGACGAGTGACGTCCAACAATGCTCGATGAACTACATGCTAGGAAACTACTGTATTCATACCTCTCTCTAGCTTTGGCCTTCGGTCGCTGGGGATAATGTGCCTCCGCTGTTTTCTGGCATCAATGCAACTTGGTCGATACGAGGACGGACCACGTTGTTTTTTGTTCTCACATCGTAGCATCACTTTTGATACGTGGTCATAAAAGAGTCACTAGAGCAACCAACAAGACGGGCCGTTCACCAGAGTCATACTGTAGGAGAGGTCGGCAGCGTTTACCATTCTGATGCTGCAGACACAACTACTACGAATGTGTATAAAGTCGAGTTGGCCATGAATAAAGTAATAGGTCATTGATATACAGTTTATAGGTGTGACGAAATTCCTGTAATATTTAGTCGGCCTGGTTCAGTAGATGAATGAGCGCTGCACACAAGTACGTACTAGCTCAAGTCGCGTGATCAAATATCTGCTGGGTATGCATTATCATATATTTAAATTAACAGTGTGGCATGTAATTTATTTGCTGCTTAGTAACTATTTCCCTTACATGTAAGTTAATTTTATCTAAAATATCTGTTACAATCCCTGACGTCTACAAGACTGTGTAAGCTAAACTTTGGCCCCGCCGCTATGCCACTCTCCCCGTTATTTGCGTTCAGTGTCAGTTTCCAGAAACCACACAAAAAACCTTTTTGAAGAAAAAATTTGATTCGTGACAAGAAACTGCAAATGAATTACTGGGGCTTGGGTCCGCCGGCGACTGAGAGTTGTCACCGCGCCAATGAGACTGAATGACTCGCGTAATCACAGAAACGCAGTGGAGGGGAAACAGGTTTTCCCAGAAAGCTCCCAGCTAATTTTCTCAGCAACTCCTGTTTGCGCCCAGACAAAACACACCTACAGTCTCAGCCAGGGGACGTAGCCAGGATTTCTGTTAGGGGAAGATACCAACTTGAGAATTTTCGCAACACAATAAAGGGACATCAACCACACGTCATGAAGCCCGGGAGTCCTCCACTGGAAAAATTTCGGTGTTTCAATATGCAAAATGATGCAATTTAAGGACACGTTCTTTAGTTTCTACTGTTTTTGTGATAATTATTTTTTTAAAACTTAAACAGGGAAAAAATATCAAAAATCTTCCTAGCAGTTTCGTTTAAAATGGTTCTTGTCGTAATAGCTCACTTTGTTTTCAAAGCAAGAAGTTATACTGTTTCGATTAAAAAGTCAATTAACAAGAATTTAGATAATAACGTCATTAGATTTTTGATATCTGCTTTCATCATGGCGTAATATCTAATATGGCTAAAAAAAAAAAGTATAAACTAGAGAGCATGGCCTTAAGCACTTTTTATACCTACACTGTGAATATAACACTGAAAATGTTAACTTCGAGTAGATAATTTCCCTTTCGGAGGCGGGGGGGGGGATACATCCCTATATCCCCCTCCCCTAACCGCTGATTTTTCAGACTCGTGAGTGTGCCTGAGACACGTCCACAAAAAGCTTATACACATCTTATCTATAATGTAAAAATGAATCGCAAAATGTGTTGGTAAGCGCATAACTCAACAACGTCTGGACCAATTTGGCCAATTCTTTTTTTTAAATGTTCGTTGAAGTTCAAAGATGGTTTTTACGGCGAGAAAAATTCGAATAATTGCCGAAAAAAAAAAAACCCTAAAAACAGTAGAGTCAATTCGAGCTTTATTGCTATTGTTGTTTAAACAATGTAGGTATGGTCCTGTGATCGAGGCCTTAAGCATTCACTCAGGTATTGTATAAAGTTTGGGGTGTGGGAGGGGTGGGGTTACGGGTTCGTATTCCGTGCAAGACTTTGCGATGGGATTTACATGACATCATACAAGCGTATTGCGCGCGCTCTTTACACTGTTATTGAGTACGCTAGCTGTTAAATGCCGGGCAGCTGTTTTGCGGTGGAAGCCGCAGCCGGGCAGCTGTTTTATAGAGAAATAAATATGAATTAAAAAAAGTACGCTTAGCGCAGTGGACTGGACAAATCTGTTTGTATTTGATGTTTTAAAGATAAACAGTGAATATAGTATAATATAGAATATAGTATCACCATCAATTAACACGTAACTAAAAGTTAGTTACTCCATTCTATAGTACACGCGGGCGAAGCCGCAACGGGACAGCTAGTTCTGTATAAAAACAGTAAGAGGGCTTGGAATATTGTAAGCACCAAACAATCCTACTGTAACACTAGACTCGCATTCGGGATAACACGGGTTCGATTCCCGGTCTGGCAATACCGCTTTAAGTAATCTTCCGAAATCACTCAATGCTGCGACTGAGCCTTAATGCAGGCCAGGGTCGCTTCCCTCGTTCGCTTTAGCCACTGGTATCGTCTGCAAAGACCTTGTCGACGTGAAGTAACTGCGCATAACTTTAGCAAATGTTGACAATTCGTAAAGAACTTACAATTCACTTGATACACGTAATACATATGATGCAATACAAGTCAACATTTCTGGATGAAAACTAAACCTGACAGATTTATTCCCCGCATACACAGTAAAGTTTGTACTGCACTGTGAGTGGCATTACATAATGTAAAGTTAAGGCCTCGCTCTCTAGTTTAGAAGTGGTTTCGAAAAAATTTTTTGTAACGCGAATTAATACATATATCTAAAATTCCTTTGGCAGTTTTAACACTTATATATCAAAGTTTGTGTATGAATTTTTCTGTTGCAATACACAAGCCTTAAAGGTCAAAATAGTGGAGTTGCCAGACATTTTTCTCAGAAGAAAACTGTCAAAGTGGGCAAACTTAACACTGTACAGACTATACACGTCACGCACAATGCACGGTTAAAAAAAAAAAAAAAAAAAAAACAGCAAAGGTTTAAAAATTTCCACGAGCCAACTAAGCATTATTTCAAAACCGTTTGAACCGCCTACAATACTACTAATCGCCCTGTCCCAGATGTCTGTTATTGTAAGACACTTAAGAGTGCGTCGTAGATAAATAATCGCTGAAAACATCAATTGATTTCTACGCTTTTTTCGAAGCCAGTGGTTTTGCATTTTTTTAACGCAACTTAAAAAATACATCAGAAATTCATTCTAACAGTTTTAACGCTCATATATCATCGTTTGTGTCTAAATTTTTCTGTTGCAATGCACCGAACGGATTTTTAGAATTTTGCCTCTGAAATATCACATATTTTGTTGGCAAAATAAGCCAAAGAACCAAAATAGAGTGTTTAGTAGCAAACGGTACATTATTTAAAAAAAAACCGCTCCGGCAAAATTGTGTATCGTATAACTGTACACAGTCTCAAAGTTTTTCAAAGCGTTTGGTAAAAAAATATTCGAGTTATTTGCAATTGTTTGAAATAAATGAAAAATCATGGCCTTAAGGCCTTGTTACGGAGTTTTGCAGTGATTTCGAAATTATTTTTTTTATGGCTACCTAATACTCATATCAAAATTTCGCTGCACAATTTTGACACTTATATGTTATAATTTGTAGCCAGTGTTGCAGTGCCAGAATTTTCAGTGCCGGAGCTCTTAAGTATTTCAGACCCATTGGTTCATCCATCCGCTCCAATTAAAGCGGGGGGTCCGGGGGTCCTCTCCCGGGGACCTTCGAGTTTGAAGGTGCAAAATAAAGCTATTTTGCCAGTTTTACTGGCAGAAATAATAACAAAATTGCTAACAGTGGCGGAGCTTCCGCTCCTGCCTCAAGAGCAGTGGCGGAGCGTCGCACCGCCTGCACTACAACGCTGTTTGTAGCTGAATTTTTTTTGTAGAATTATACTGAACGGTTTTTTAGATTTCATTACCCAAAGTACCACGTTTTTCGTCGTGAAAATAAGCAAAAATGAAGGAAATTATAATTTTTTTTTTTTTTGCTGGCTAATGGTACATTATTTTAAAAAATGCGTCCACAGTATTGTGCATAGTGTGATTGCACATTGACTCAAATTGTTTCAAAACTTTGGTTTAAAAAATATTTGAGTTATTGGCACCAGTCTGAAAAAAACTCGGGAACAAGCCATTAACCGGGCACTTATTCACATTCCAGAGGGGATTTATGGGAACTCCGACTCCTACACTTTGTGGCTTCGGGAAAAGTGCAACCACCCATCTTTGGCATCTACACTCTCCCTCCTTCACATTATCCTTGGCCGCCTTCCAACCATAATGACGGATTTCACTGGTCAGTAATCTCCGCGGCGCCGCCTGTCGTTTACGCGGTGCAAGCCAAGCTGGTGTGATTACTGGCAACCCTGCAGTTTAGTGGAACTCAGGGCCTTCAAAACAAGACATTGGTGGGAAGTTAAAGTCACGTGTTCGCTAGGCAGTACAACGTGAACCTAGAGGATATCCACATTGAACTTAAAAATTCAAACTAAATAATTCACAACATAAATTCTAATGTAACTGTTTATTATTTGCGATACAAACAAATAATCAACACAATGCTGCTGTATCTATGTGTAGGCCTTTTCCTAACTTTCTTGTTAAAGATAGTAAGTATGTATATATTTTCCACTGTGAAACTGCCGAAATCTAAGCTTGTCTAAAGTATGCTAAGGAGAACTTTTGCTAAACAGTTGCACTTAATATTCTTCGGCTGGTTTAAGATAATTTTCATTGTGTATCCAATCACTTGATACCTACAAACTACGTAAAGTAGACCCGTGGTATTGCAATCCCCGAAACGTTGCATTTTTTCGTTGGTTTTACTTGTGTTGTGTTGTCTATTGTCTTGTGTTTGTTCTCCACTGTTCACTGTTTTTTGTCTATTTCCATCTTTCGTATTGGGAATCTGGTTCTATATTTGTGTATGTCTTCTGTGTCTGAGGGTTGTCACGATATTCCACTGAATTCTATCTCCAGAATTATATGTTGTCTATAGTAACAATTATATATATGAATATAAAACTGATAAATCCTCTGGGATTGCTTTTTATATTTTTGTGTGCGTTTTATACATATTTTTTTTTCTTGTTCGTTTTTCGTTATTTGTCATTCGACACAGGTTTGATCAGCAAAAACATGAGCAATGGCGTACGTCCACAAACCAATAAATTCTAATTAGGAAGATTTTATTTACTTTTATTTTATTGGCTTGGGATGCTGCGAGCAGTGACATCGTCTTGAAAATTCTTATCCTCACCAACAAATTGTCCAATAGTTTGTTGTCAATCACTTTATCCTCACCAACAAGTTATCCAATAGTTTGTTGTCAATCACTTTATCCTCACCAACAAGTTATCCAATAGTTTGTTGTCAATCACTTTATCGTCACCAACAAGTTATCCAATAGTTTGTTGTCAATCACTTTATCCTCACCAACAAGTTATCCAATAGTTTGTTGTCAATCACTGTACAATCTGATTCGAGTGAAGTAGTTAGCCTACGCCGATATAGAACAAATTTGCAAAGCATGTAGGGCTGATTGAGCCCATACAGACTGAAGTCCAGACGGTATCCTAATAGTAGGATATCAATTTACCATGTATATGAAAGTTATCTATGGTTCACCCATCTAGACGTCTTCCCTAGCATCACACGAGGCAGTAAATACTGTATCCTAAAAGTGATGAAGTTAGATATGATAGAACCATCAAACATCCCCTGGTCCTCTCCAATAGAGGAAGAGCTTAGAAACAAGTATATAATAATGTTGACATGACTCTTCCTAATAATATTTGCGCCAATCGCAGAGAGCCAAATAAATAGTTCCGTGAGCAATTTAATTTTGAAATTATTGAGCTTTGAAAATTCCATATTTTCAAACACTGCCATAAACACTGAAAACTAGTACTGACGTAGCCGTCCTTGTTTTCGTTAGCCGCCGCCCGCCATGCATTATTGTTTGCTTTGACATGAATTTTACACTGACTTTAAAAACTAATAACATTAAGTGAACCTGGTTAATTAAAAGTTATATCGGGAAATTCGCCTGTTGTTAAGGCATGCATGGTTGCAATTTTCTTAGTTAATAACTGATGTTGATTTTAGAGGTGTGAAAACCGCAAGACAGGCCTCATACACTGCGACGTTTTAGTCTAACGGAATGCTGTTCGTAAGCCATGTTGTTGTCCAACCTTCTTATTTTTTATCGGAGAGCCCGTGGACATACGGAATAATCAAGAGTTCCAGCTGGCGGTCGGCCTGTCGTCACTGAACTATAAGTGAAATAGTTATCTTTATATGCCTCCCTATAATATATGTGGGGCATCTATTGGCCAGACATCTGAAAATGTTCTCTGTTCGGTAAGCTAGGGTACGAACAATGCCATTTTTATGTTTTTTTTTTTGGATGGTTGGATTCAAAATTAAGGTACTGGCCAGTACGTGATCGTTTTATGTAAACTTAGTGGCGAGTGTATGGTTTTCTCTGGAGACTAGCGTGTATAGGAAAAGGATACTATGCTTTGATGTATTACGTGTGTTTACTGCATTGTTGTCTTCGATACGGATTTTACACCCCAGTCCATGTCGGCGAATCACTCCTACTTCAGTACAGTGCTTTTGTAGTAACATTTCAATCCGCATTCGTCAGTCTACACCAGGTTGAATCCGGAAAGAAGTTTACATTGCAGAAGTTGCACTGAACATTGGTACACTCGCAAGAAAAAGGCAGCAGGCAGGATGGGTGCGCGGCGCGGCGGGAAGGTTGTGATTGGTGGCAGAAGATAAGCGCCGGTCAATGGCGCCAAGAACGGTTTTTCCCTCTCCAACGAGCGAGGTCATTTCGCCAACTGCCTGCGTGGGTAACGCCCAGATTTGCACGAACAAAGCGATTTCAACGCGTAGAAAATGTGGAATACCGTCAGAGAAAGAAATTAAAAAATATATATAAAAAAATCTACTCTTAACATTTTGTGAAAAGTAAATTTCTAACTAGTCCGATCGCTTGGCTCAATGAGGTTAGAGAACGGCCACCGCAGATTCAACCCCGCCGAATCGCACTTCAGGTTCCAACAATCCTTTGAGGTTCCAAGCAACCTCCGGTTGGATGAGAAGAAGGAAGGAGGGGGGGGGGGGGTGCGCGAAATTTCCCAACATGCCATTCCCTAGCAAATTTTACTTTTAAAAAATTACCGTAAAAATGTATCCACCAAAAACTCTGTTGTTGCAAGCTTGCTGGGCAAAGCCCTGAAGGGCGACGTCTGTCTGGAAGGTACGGTGGGCAGAGTGAAACCCCGAAAAACAATTAAAATGAATGTAAATAAAAAGTACTAACTTCTAGCGCAGAGCTCAAGTATAAAGTCTTTTATGTGTAATTGACTGTGATCAGGTGTACTTCAGGCTTGACTTTAACGAGAAAAATGTAATCCAGAAAGATAAATGCCACTATATCATAAGTTATCTCTCTAAAATACATAGGTAAGCTTCTGAAGATTAAATCATGACACAGTAATACGCTACAGTTTAAACCATTTAACAAGATTAGCCAGAGACGTAATGAACGAGAACAAAATCCTTCCAGCTGTTGCAACTAATCCTAACCCTCGCCAGTACAGTGCAGTGGAAAATAGATAAAGCACTCCTGTATTTCAAAGCACTCGCGTTTACTGACAGGAATTACTTTCCTAATGAAATATTAAAAATAATAACAGTAAAATTTAGAACGCTACCTACCTGAGAGCGATAATGGGTATTTACATGTTAAACTGAAACGGCGATTTCAAAAACTTTTACCAAAATTGTATTATTAGGCCTACTGCAAATTGTTGTATGACCTGCGTTTCATCGAATGATGTGATAACACTACACTTTTTTTTTTTTTGCTACAGTAGACAGCTGATGATCGTAGTTCTTATACCACTTGTCTTCCCCCCTCCCCCCCGCCTATCCTTTTCCTGAACAATACTGTTCCTGGACAGGGTTGTTCTTTAATCCATCGTTTCAATTATACTTGGTGGTCCTACGTTATGATAGGCTACCGCTTTCGCACGAAAAACAGATTTCTGCATTTATAAGGGGAGAATATTTCTACAAGAATACTAATGTAGGAAAAAACTTATATAAGAGATATATTTGCTCATCGTTTTCAGGGTATTTACTAAACGCCCTACAAAAATCCTATTCCAATGTCGGCCAAAACCGAGATAAACAAAACAGTCATTGGTGGTGTATATGTTCGACAGATACCAAACCAAATATATTAAAATATAACGTGTACATCTAAATGTCATTAATTACTATTTGTTTACTTTTTTTTATATTGTAAGATATTGTGTTCTGTTTTTCTGTATTTGAATGATAATGGTTAAGTGTAAGAGAAGGCTAAATGCTTTAACTTCGCCATTTAAATAATGTTATTAAATAAATAATAAATAAATCGTTGCTCGTGCCAGAGCTCCAAGGTAGACAGCACCGTTAAATCAGCCGAAACAAACAAAATATAAAGTTAAGTGGACTAGGTCCATGTGTAGCAGACGAGAAGTAAAACGATTCAGGCCGTGTTAAAACTCACTTTGGAGACGGCATTTGGGGTGCTGCGTTTTGTTTCTGGTAAGCTTCTAATGGCAACAACTCGACCGTTAGTTACCGGCAGTTTGTCCTGCTGCCTTTGTCGAAGCTGGGGAATGTCGTTTTGATGTTGCGCATTATGACGGTGTATTGGTTATAAGACAGAAAATCCAGACACATAATACCTCTTGGTCCCTATAATAATTCGCAATTGTAAAATGGCTGTGTAACTTCTTATTATATTATATGGTATTTTATGTGGTTAGCAAATGTCACTCTGTCCCTTACAAATTATTTCAATAGTAGAAACAGTTGTATGGTAATTTGTGTGGTTAGCAAGTTTTATTCATAGTTCTTCATTATTTATATTAGTAGCAGATTTAGTTTTATTCTATGGTTGCATAATGTCTTAATATAATGCATGTTAATCTGTGAAGTTAATAATTGCAACATCATCCCCTATTTCATAATTCAGTGGTAGAAATAGTTTTATTATTTTTTTTGTCTGCCATCTGATGCTTTTAGTGTAAATGTTCTTATCCGTTGCCATCAGTATTGTAACTTAATTAGAGCTTGCGAAAAAAATCCGTAATCCATGGAATCAAGTTTGTCATTAGTGGCCTTTAATTTATTTTTCACATAGCCTATAATAATTTAAAAAATCAAAACCACAAACACCCGAATGTCTACCACCAACATAAACAAACCAATGAGACGAATGTTCTTTACTACAACAATTTATCTATTATCCTGGAACACGCAGGACGGTCCTCAACGGTAGGGCATTTCAATTTAAACCCAGGAAGTTACAATCAAATCGGTAATGTTCTCTGTAATAAGCTCCACTTACGCAAACCTTGCTCCCAGTACCTGATAGGAATGCAGAAGAATATAAAAAGCAGGTACGATACGTTAGGAGAATTGGATGTAATTTATTTTAGGCGGTTGCTGTGTAGGCCTATCAACCTGCACGCCGAGATTCCACACTAAGACAATTATTGGACCCATGTAGGAACGCGAAGCCTATAGCACGCACATTGCTAGGTTATCGTCACATGAAGCGAGGGTAAAGGTTCTGCCACAATTATGCAGACGTGCAGGCCGTGTTGATCGTGTAGACCTCGATCTGTTTTTTTATTGGATGAATTGTTCACATGACCTATGACGTCCGAGGTTTATTGTGCAGATGGTTGATGCAGACCTGTCCGCCACAAAAGATCGCCAACTCCGAACTAGGGCTGACGGACTCGTCAGACAACATCATCAGCTTCTGACGTCCAGAAGTAGGGGGACCAATGAGAATATCTGTTTACATAACATTACATAAGAAAACGCGCGAAAACGTATGTGTAATCAAAATACATACACGGTAACGTCTGACTACATTACTGCCCTTTGTAACAAGTACGGTAACACCAACTACACAACTCGATTGTGGCACACTAGTTCAAGAGATGTCTTCACAGCCTGCACGGTCAGACACGTCTGCATAATTGTGGCAGACCCCTGAATGGGGAAGAAGTTACCGAGAACCGAGTTGTTATCCATATGTTCCCGACATACACATTTGCTTCCCTTCACGTGTTCTAAAATTAATGCCGAACAACAAATGATTTCATTAGAGGCAGCCAAATTCAAATGGAAATATTTGTTTTTACAGACGATAAAAATTAACAAAATAACATTGGCTGTGTTCGACTTGGCTGTCAAAGGGTCTTAATAAGCCGTTCAGGTTAAGGCCTAGCTATTTAGTTTTGCAATTGTTCCGAAAATATTTAAACGCAAATTAATACATTAATTCTTACAGTTTTAACTATTATATATCATCGTTTAGGTGATTCGTATTATTTTATTTTTGTCCCTGAAATATCTCACATTTTGTTGTCAAAACAAAATAAAGCAAAATATTTTTTTGCTAGCAAACGGTATATTATTAAAAAAAAAAAAAAAAAAAAAAAAAAAAAAAAAAAAAAAAAAAAAAAAAAAAAAAA
>PNEQ01120008.1:14276-32457 GCA_003012365.1 Medauroidea extradentata | reverse complement strand
TCCTCAGGGCGACAAGAGCACATATGAGGGAGGGGAAGTGATAGGCATATTGCTCGCACCCCCTCCACTGCAACTTCCTCTAGTTACATCACAGTGATAAGCCGCGCCCTCGTCCCTACGACACGCCTCCCGGACTGCTCGAACACGTGGCATGAGGAGCTCACATCAAGGTCACTACCTGTACAGAGCGGTCTTAACTCTAAGCGTCTTGGGGGTTTACACGCAAATCACAGACATGTGGGAACGCAGTAACCTGGTTCTGATAGGCGCAGTCAAATGTGAGACGTCCCCGCACCAAGTCACACGGCCAATAATCATAGAATACAGCTGCAGTTGTGCGCGCGAGACTCTGAATTAAAGTGATGCAGAAATCTATTCGCGAAAACTTTCGGTCTCTTATCAGTACAGACATGAACAATTCGCGTTACTTTCTGCCGGCAGACAAGACTCCAATCGGCTGTAGGCATATTCGATGTCATTTATTGGCCGGCAATGTCGTGGTCAGCCGTGGGGGACGAATCTGACCCTCAGTAACGAGAAGTTCTGCAATCAAGCGACGAACCTCCTGTAAAGCAGCCACACATGTAAGTATCATCTCTAGAGATAGGAAATGTCGCGAAAAGATTTCTGCAGCACATTGTTTCAGTGCCTTACGTGCGCACCTTCATCTCTGCTATGTGGTCAGTGATTGGATGCAGTAACACCCAGCGTGTGGAGGTTAAACCCGCAAATCACAGACGTGATGTGTTGCAGTTATCCGTGTACTGATTGCCACAGTCAAATGAATAATGGCTCTGCACAAAAACACTCTGTCAATAGCCATGAAGTTGAGCTGCAGGTGTGCACGTAAGACACTGAAACAAAGTGGGGCAAAAATCTTTTCACCGAAAATTCCCGTCCCTAATCATCTCTTTCAGTATCGTAGCCAATGGAATCACATATTGTGTTCATGTAAGTACAGGGCAGTAAAGCATAGTCTGCCACCTAACAATAACACGAAATTTGTAGGTCCCTAATTATCGGTAGACACATGAAGAATTAGCATTTTGATTTGAGCACAAGTTGGGACTCAAACAACTGTAGATTCGTGTCAACTTCGTAATTTGTTCCTGCCTTAATTGACACCTCTTGGAGGACTCTGAACCAATAATAAAGAAGCAGCTAAATACAGACCTAGTAGTGTGGCATCACTGTGTCAACGACCAGCCAATAAACAGCTGTTGTATGCTTGACTACACATATACTTAGAGCCAGTGATTTTTGGTGAAAATAATTATGCAACGTTTGTTTCAATGCCTTATGTGCACAGCTGCAGTTATGTTTCATGGTCGGTGATTGGATGTTTTTAACTCTCAACATCTTGGGGCTATGCCTGCAAATCGCAGACGTGTGGTGTTGCAGTAAACTTATTCTCACTGGTACAGTCGAATGAACCACGCCTCTGCACAAATACGCTCTGCCAATAGCCACGAAGCAGAGGTGCAGATGTGAACGTTATGCATTGACACGAAATGTTGCATAATTCTTTTCATAAAAAATCACCGACTCCATAGATATTCATGCAGACTAGCCTACAGATAAGTGAACCCGCGAACTTTTCCGGCCTCTACTTACCAGTAGAGCTACGATTACATTGAAAAGATTTTTGCAATATTTGGTTTCAATCCGTTATGTGCACATCTGAAGCTCTGCTGCATCGTCTGTGATCAGATGATTTTACTCTCACTTGCCTTGGCAAATTACAGATGTACGAAGTCACAATAATCTTATTCTGACTGGTGCAGTCAAATGAGAAACGTGTCTGAACAAAGACACGCTGCCAATAACCATGAAGCACAGCTGCCGATGTACACGTGAGACATTGAATCAAAGTGGGGCAAAACTTATTTCGCGACAAAATCGTGGCCCTACTTATCAGTGAAGTCAGTGCTCACCAGCAGTACTGGAATGCGGCTAGGGACCAGTTGGTGGAAGTGTCGTCCTCGGAAGACCGGCCCCCGCAGGTGAAGGTAATTGTGCACCGCTCCTGGAGCACGCGGGCCCGAACCTTCGCTCCCCCTTCCCACTCCAAGCAGTGCGACGTCACGTCCTGCCCGTCGCCATGGCAACGCCTGGAGCAGGAACAAGAGTCGGGCGCGCACCTTTCATCCCCTACTGCCTACCACCCTCACCCCTACGGGCTGCCGGTCATGGTCGTCGTCGAACCTCTCGCCTCGCAAGAGTCCCACGACGCCTTCGCCTTGGGCGATGGACACAAATGCGATTCGGGTTACATTTACACAAAAATCAACCCCCAATTTTAGCAAGTATGAATCGCGCTGGATGATACCGTTGGTCGGCAAGTTTCATCGGAAGGGCTAGCTCCCGTGGCGTAGCCTGTTGGACGCCGGTCTACGGCGCGTGAGGTCCTGTGGTGTCCCTTCACCTCATTTCGCCATCGACCGCGTTGTTAAGAGTTAGTTGACGCTAACTTTTTTTTTACGTTTGAGGCACGGAAACGGGGAAGGAAACTAGCGTGTAGTGTTTTCGTAGAATGTGCTTTTCAACGGGACTTCAAGCGATGACCCTATAATTTTATTTGTGGAAAGTATGTTGTAAAGTCCAATGTAGGTTTCTATGATTTTGTTTTACGATTACAGCTGCTATTTTCTCACCTATAGCAACGTTAAAAAGTCATTTTTTGCACATTTGAAGAGCTTGTAAATCATGTTATTAACTAGCGAACGGCATTTTTAATATCATCAGGGCACAGTTTGAAGGGTTCCTTCTCTTTGTATATAAACGCATTGGAAACATTTTTAATAGTTACCACGAAAAAATACTTTCCGTACCAGGTTACAGCACGGCCATGAAAACCTCTCATTACTTCAACGGGCATCTCCTCATTACTTCAATTCGGCGCTGCTCCATACTCACGTCGTAATTATAATCCTTCACCAGCGCTCAAGACCACGCTGGTAAGAGTAGTGTGTACCAGTTTCAAATTTATGCGGTTGACCATAGCCATCTTTAGTGGAAGGCCGCGGCCTTAGATCTCGCAACCCTGGCAGGAAGGGTCATTTTAACACTTCTATGTCTCGCCAAAGGCAGTGGCTTTCCCTGATTCGCAGGTATGTAGAGCAGAATAACGAACCAGGTACAGCCATTGCCTTTGGAGAGCTAAAATAAGTGATAAAATGACCCTTTCTGCCAGGGTTGCCAGATCTAAGGCCGCGGCCTTCTACTACAGATGGCTATGGTTTGACACATGGAAACAGCCAGAGTAACGCCGAATTCAGGTGGTGTTTTCAGAGTTACAGCAATTTAAAGAAATAATAATGTATTGTTTTGTGGACGTATGCCACTGCTTGGGGCCGGGAAATTTGCTAGGTGGTAACTTACGTTCGATTTATCAAAATATGACTGGCTTTCGCTTGTACATTGAGCTGTTGCCCTATTCTACTGAGCTACTAATAATGCCACTATTGTAATATTTGATGCCCGTTACTGGTCTGCTTACAACTACGGAGTGCCAGACGTATATCACCCAATCATACATTTTGCAAGAAACTACAGTATTTTCCAAGGTTATGTTGGCATAAAAAAATTTACCGATACATCATCATCTTTATGCACAGAATAAGACAATGGATTCTAGCATCCAGGTCACTGACTCCGCGAAATTTTCCGGTCCCTAGCCATTACTCATATTTTGTTGACCAAACCTGTGTTAAGGGGCATCCCTACCGCCTTGGAGATAGGTTTCTCGATAACTTCTATTCCAGTCGCTGTATCAAAATATTTCTCACGACAGGGCATAAATACAAATTTAATAGATTTTCTGAAATTGTTGGAACAACAATGGGAAACAGCTGAAAAGGAAAAATTGCTTTATTTACGAGAGCGACTATAGAGGTCACCAAAATAACACAAACAATGCCATATGAATTCCAAAAAGTGAATGAGACAATAAACTATGCCTCGTCAACGTAAAAGAAAAGTAAAACAATCTCTATATTATCTGATTTATAAGAAAAGCCGTAAATCCGATATGAGAGAGATAAATACCCCTTCAATAACAAAGTACCACATCCGACATTCTAGTGAGTTTCTATGCCCAGAGCTTATTTATAAATGTTCTAATAACAAAAACGCTTGTCACAATGCAACCCAAAATGAAAAATGACATTCTTAGCGAAATAACTCCATAAGACGGGAATAGACTGCAGTTGCCGAAACGTTGCATTTATACGTCGAATGGAACTTACGTCGTGTGTCTTCTGTCATTAGTTTGTTGTCCACTGTTTTATTTTTAATTCCATTTTTTTTTCATAATGGGAATCTGTTTTTTTTTTATGTCCGTCTTTTGTGCCTGGGTGTTATCAAAACTTTACTGTAGTCTATATTGCTGCTAAATATTAAAAAAAAAACTGAACTAATTACTCTGGGATTGCTTTTTTCTGTTTTTTGTTCTTTGTCTGTTAACACAAATTTGGTCAACAAATAACATGAGAATTGGCGTACGTGCACAAACCAATACATTCTTACTGTCAACTCCCATTGCAACAAAAACTTAGAAATCTCAATATAAAAAAGCCGTTATTTTTTAAGCCAAATTGGGAGGCACCAAAATTATGTTTCTAATAAGTAAGCTGAAACTTTAAAAAGTAAGAAGTGTAGTTTCAATTGATTTTTCTGTTCGTAGATAACTTCAGTAGGGATAATTCACGTGGTTTCGCGTAAAGAAGGATTCGCGTGATACGTAGGGCCACGATTTTGTCGCGAAAAGATTTTTGCCCCACTTTGTTCCAGCGTCTCACGTGCACATCGGCAGTTCTGTTTCAAGGTTATTGGCAGCGTGTCTATGTTCAGACACGTTTCTCATTTGACTGCACCAATCAGAATACGAGTATTGTGAGTCTGCACATCTATAATTTGTCAAGGCCAGTGAGAGTAAAATCATCCAATCACAGACGACGTAGCAGAGCAGCAATGTGCACATGACGCATTGAAACAAAATGTTGCAAAAATCTTTTCGCAATAAAATCGTGGCTCTAGTGATACGCCACACAACATTGTTTGAGCCCACGATTTTTGGTGAAAAGAATTCTATAACAATTTGTTTCAATGTCTTATGTGCACATATGCAGCTCAGCTTCGTGGTCAGTGATTGGATGTTTTAAATTCTCAGCGTCAATTACAGACGTTTGGTGTCGCAGTAACCTTGTTCTTGTTGGCACAACTCAAATGAGCCACGCCTGTGTAATTATACATTCTGCCAATAATCAAGAAGCAGACGTGCATATGTGCACATAAGGCACTGAAGCAAACTGTTGCAGAATTCTTTTCACCAAAAATCGTGGGCTCTGAACATTGTCCATGCGCCAGATACCCACCCAAAGTGGGTTTATTTCCAAGGTTAGACGTTAAAAAAAAGTCCCTCCTGTATAGGTTGTCACGCGCTACGCTTTTTATATAGAAAAATGTCTTGAAATCAAGAAATATAAAAAAACTGGAAACTTGTACCGTGTCACCTTAATGCGCGGGTGTGGAAAAGGCGTGCAAAGGTTTGATCGTTAGTTTTTTCCTATTGGACTTTAAACGGTGACCCTACTTATTTATGGAAAGTACGTAAAGTAATGTCCAGCGCGTTCTTCTCTTTTTTTTTTTTTTTTTTTTTTTTTTTTTTTTTTTTTTTTTTTTTTTTTTTTTTTTTTTTTTTTTTTTTTTTTTTTTTTTTGTTTTACGATTCTGGTTGGTATTTTTTACGTAAGAGCAGTCTGAAAAAGCCATTTTTAGCCATTTTTAAGTGCCCCGAAATCATGTTTCTAAAGAATATTATCTAGTAAACAAAAATAGAGAAGCATAGTTTTAAACGCGTTTAATTTTCGTGGATAAATATATCGAACACGCGTTTAGTAGTATTTGTCAAAAAAAAAAAAAAACAATTTTATATAACATGCTGGGAAAGTGTTCATGCTGCGTGTTCGGATTCTAGGCGCAAAGCGAGTAGGCCAAGTGTGGTGTCGCAAAAATTTTTGTTCGGATGAGATACATTTAAGTGAAAGACGTCTCTGCACAAGTACACACTGTTAATACGTAGAGGCACAAGTATTTCGCGTATTGATTCTCCGTCAGGTTGGACGCCAAGAACCTATATATAACTGTAACTTCTGTGATTAAACGATAGCTGTTTTGACCAGTGGCGTAGCGTGGATGTGCTCCAAGGGGTGCGGTATTAACAGCGACTATACGCTTTGAGCAGTTGTGTTGTTGCAGAGACCAAGGTGCCTCTTGTACGCTACTGGCTGTGGAGTGTTCCTGACCATACAAGTCAAATGGTTCCTCAGACAACTCAGTGTTGTGTATAGTCACTGCTGCTCACCGCACACCTTGGAACACTCCACGCGACGCCACTGATTTTGACTCACCTTCGGGGACTGCAAGCCAGTAGCAAATAATAAAATAAGTCATGGGGCTAACACACGATATCCACTTGTACGTTTAGAAGCCAATGGATACTCGACTTTGACCAGTGCGTTTATAGGACAGAGAAGTCTAGGCAGTTGCCAGATTAAGGGGCCCGCCTCGTTGCCATAAAATCACACTGCAGCGTGTTTGAAGAAAAAGTTTTACAACGAAACTAATACACGTGTGTTCACGCTGTTTGTCTACGAAAAGAACACACACTTCAGACGATTGCCCTTAAGTACTTTCAAGACAACACACGTATTAGAAATCCCCTTTTAGGGCACGTAAAAATGGGTTAAAACGGGGTTTTCAGGCTGCTATAGCGGAAAATATACTAGCCGAATACATGTGAAACCACTTAAGACTAGCGCATTGGACTTTAGTAAAGTGATTTCGTAAATAAAACAATAGGGTCACCACTTAAAGTCCCATAGGTAGAGACATGCAAAATTCGCGTTATTATTTGGTAGCAGACTAAACTGCACTTTCCTATACATAACAGAGCATAATCTGCGATTCAACTGGCCACGAATTTTATGTGTTGACATTTACGTGTGTTACATCTTTACAGAGATTGGCCTCTCTGCCGTGTAAGCATTCTCCACGGCAAGTCACAACAATATCGGCCAGCGGGAGACGTCGAACAAGCCTATAGTCACTTGGAGTCTAGTCAGCTGTCTGCAAATAACGCGAATTTTGCATGTCTCTACCCATAGGATATTTGTTTTTACGCGAAGACTGCACGCCTTAAGCGTAGAGGCGACGCACCGTTGTATGGCCCATACGACGTCGCCCTTAGCACCATACCTCACTCACACAAACACATGTGCCACGAGGCGGGCCCCTTAATACGCGAAATACTCGTGTCTCTATCAATAAGTAAAGACCTGGAAATTTCGCTGGTTCAACGACCAGCCGGCTAGACTCCACAGTCCTGTGTATACACTCTGAGCCCAGCTATTTGTACATTGGCTGCTGCTGCAGTTAGTGGTTTCAAGGTATTCAGCGAGTGTTCTCACGCCGGTTTGGAATTCGTTCAGAGCCGTCACAGGCAGTTTTAACAAAGAGTGACCCAGTAGCGAAAGAAACTCACACGGACATGACTTCGAAATCTAGCGTATCGTCAAATGAATCCGCGAAATATCTTAGTCTCTATCAATATGAATAGAGATGATATATCGCAACAATCTTTTGCGCCAACATACCTTTGAAACCACTGTGGTTTCTTGCGACATGTATTGTTATTGGGTGTTAAAACGTCTGACAACGCAGCTGTCTGCAGACCAATGATAGGCATCAATTATTACAATAGCGGGATTCTAATTGGATTAGTCAAATAGGGCAACAGCTCCACGTACAAGCGAAAGCCTGTCATGTTTCTATAAGCTGAACGTACGTTAAAATCCAGTAAATAGTCAAGTTTTCCCGCGGTAAACCCTCATATCTAACAATGAAGTATAACTACATGTGTACACGTAAGGCCATTGAAACAAGTTTGTTAAAAAAATTTTCTCCTAAAAAAAATTTTGGGTCCCAATTGAAAAGCTTCTAACCTTACAAGCTACCGAGCAAACCTTTGTGATAGCCCCATAAATAGAGAAGATGGATTATCGCGGGAAAACGTAACTTTTTGCTGGGTTACAACGTACGTTCAGCTTGCCAGAAGATTACCCTGGCTTCCGCTTGTACTTGGAGCGGCTACCCTATTTGACTGAACCAATAAGAATACCGCTATGGTAATATTTGATGCCTATTACTGGTCTGCAGACAGCTACGTTGTGTCAGACGTGTATCACCCAATCATACATATAGCAAAAAACTGCAGTGTTGGCACAAAACATTTTCACGATATACCATCATCTCGAGCCATGAATTATTCCCTACTTCAAAACTAGCTTGCAGTCGACACAGATGTGACTTGGCGTTCAACATGACCCAGGATAAATACGCGAAATTCACGGACCTGTCTCTACCAGTTCTTGTAAGTTATAGGGCCGCAGTGGCCGAGGGGCCAGACCTCTCGCCTCCCACCAAAGCGATTCGGGTTCTATCCCCGGCGGGGTCGGTCCCCGCATTTTCGCTTATAGGAATCGTGCCGGACGATGTCGTTAACCGGCGGGTTTCCTCGGGAATCTCCCGTTTTCCCTTGCTCTTTTATTCCGGTTCTGCTCCATACTCACCAGCGCTAAAAACCTCAATGTTAAGCGCTGACCAAAACTCTGCACTCACTCTCTTCTAAGTTATACGAGCGACCAGGCGGTGTAAAGCAGTGCAACATTCTCGTTCAACACGAACGACGGAGGCGTGATCCCATCCTCTGCCCGGATAACGACGGAGTTTATTAGTTGAGTGCTCGACAGAGAGATAAGAAAGATACCACCAATCCCACGCCCAACTCCTCTTTCCCCTTCACCAAGGTACAAAATCATCTCAATTGAAGAACTCCAATCCATACTAATGTAAACTAACTTAAACGAACTGTCACAAGGACCGGGGGAAATGTCTGCGCAGAAAGGTGCGCAGAACGATAGTATAAGCCGTTCGAGATGAAGTGAGAACTAAAAATCTAAAAATTTAAACTCCGAAAAATATCACTAACCGTTACTGCATATATTGCAACACTATAGTTGACTTACTGTTTCTATAGTCGGCAACGAATTGCCGAATACAGTCCCGTGTGTTTTCTTGCTTAAATACAACACTAATGTAATAAAATCTACTGAAATCGACATACTTGTACTTTATATAATAAATTGTTTTTATAAAACTATATAGGTACGTTCTGACTGCACAATTTATCTTACACGCGCAAACTCATGTGACGTGTCCAGAGAGGGTAGACACGTCCTGTCGCTAGCCGTTACGCGCGGAAAGATACGAACTGGCTGAAAATATCAATTTAGCTGGGCTTTTTAGAGTGCTCACTTTACCCCGAACCGCCTATATAAACATCCACAGTTGTACCAATCAAGTCCTAGACAGTACTGTTCAGTCGCTGGCTGGTTGCGTAAAGGGAACTGGAACTTGTGTATTTTTGGAAAGAACACTGTCTTGTCCTCCGCAGATAGTTTCACCAGTGCTGTAGTCTGGAGTATACGTGAGTATACGCCATGTACCCTATCGTTGATTCAGAAACGCTCTGCTTTCCATCTACTAATATATTCCAAGGACTGTTTGCGGCTGGTACCAGGAAATGACAGTACCTCGCTCGTGAGTATACCCTGTACCACTTTTACCTTGCTCGTGAGTATATACCATGTACCAATTTTACCTTCCTCGTCAGTATACCCTACACCAATTTTACCTTGTTCGTGAGTATATACCATGTACCAATTTTACCTTCCTCGTCAGTATACCCTACACCAATTTTACCTTGTTCGTGAGTATACCCTGTACCAATTTTACCTTGTTCGTGAGTATACCCTGTACCAATTTTACCTTGTTCGTGAGTATGCCCTGTACCAATTTTACCTTGCTCGTGAGTATATACCATGTACCAATTTTACCTTCCTCGTCAGTATACCCTACACCAATTTTACCTTGTTCGTGAGTATACCCTGTACCAATTTTACCTTGTTCGTGAGTATACCCTGTACCAATTTTACCTTGTTCGTGAGTATACCCTGTACCAATTTTGGCACTACAGCACTGTGTTTCACGCGCAGGTTGGACTTACGTGCACACACGAAACATGAAACAATATTTGTTTGTTCTGTGAACTGAACACTCCGAAAGCACTTGCTGTGACGACCTGCGACCTATAAATTAGTACCCTGAATTTTCGCAAAATATTTTTTAACATACTTGTTTCAATATCTTACGTGCACCTATAATACACATAGACGGGAAAAATTCGCGGGTTCTCTGACATGTAAGCTAGCCTGCTAGAATATCTATGAACTAGGTTTACTCGGCGTAACATACGCAAAATAATACCTGGAAGTGGAGCGTAATATTGGACTGTCTCCGTGCAGCGTTGCCACAACATGCATGTAAAATGTCATCGTATAACATTTTACCCCTAACATTTTCGTCTTAAATTTAGCCCAGGATTCGCGTGGCATGATTATTTTGTGGTTTTCCTGGACATCCTGTATGTATGTACGTATGTATATATGTGTATATATATGTATACATATATATGTATAATATATGTATGTATATATATAACGTACTGAAAGGTGTAAGTGTGCGTAGTAATGAATTTCAGCGTGCATGTTTACAATCCCGAAACGTCGCGACTAGCTCGTCAGAGAAAAACTGTCACCTTCCTTCTCTTGTGATCCTTCCTCCTGCGTTTTCATCGTTGTTTCTCTTGTGTTTGTGATGTCGCAGTTGAGTCATCATGTTACCTGAGCAACATTATCTTTGTCTTAATTATTGTCATGCTCTCTTAAATTTTGGCGTCCTGAATTTTCTCAGTTTTCTTTGCATATTCGCTTTGTTACGTATTTTGAACTTTTATTCTTCGTTTATTTGTATTTTCTGTGAATTGTCACAATTCCTCTAGGAAATTTTTTAGGCTTAATTTTTCGTGCATGAATTGACCACACACAATTCTACTTTTTTTTTCTTTTGCCTTGTATTACTTTTCTTGTAACACTCCGCAGGTTTTCCAAAACAACAAAGCATTGTAATGGCGTATGTCAACAACAGCTACTAAAATATTTACCCTTATTGTAAGAATCTTTCAAAGACAGCGAGAACATACACAGTTCCTTTACATTATTTCTACTGTTTTGTGGGGTGTTTGGAGCAGATATCATAAAGCCTTCTCCTAGTTTAGTTCAAAGTTTTTACTACATACCTAGAAATGATGGTTTATCGCGGGAAAACTTGACTATTTGCTAGGCTTCAACATACGTTCAACTTATCAAAAGATTGCTGGCTTTTCCTTGTACGTGGAGCTACTGCCCTATTTGATTGAGCCAATAAGAATGCCGCTATTTTAATATTTAATGCATGTTATTGGTCTGCAGACAGCTACGTTGTGTCAGTGTTTTCAAGGCTATGTTGACACAAAACATTTTCGCGATATACCATCATCTCTATACATACCATCAAGCTGGTACACTTTGACCGACACAAGATATTTGTTCTGGGTCCATTTAGCGCAGCCGCGTGTAGTGAAGGTGTTGTAAGATAAGCTGTGTTTGTTTGTAACTGCACCTGCTTACGTCCTTTCGCATACGTTAGCCTCTCACAGTTGCGTAGCTGACGCTATACCACATATATAACTTAATGTGCATTTCATCTAACTCGTGAGCAGGCGCGTTACATTCTGCTGGGCCCACTTTTACAGTTATTACTAGAGATCTGAAAAATTCGCGTTTTCATTTGGGCACAAGCTAGGATTCAAACTACTGCTAATTCATTTCACTTTCACAATTGGCTCTTGGTTCAATGTGACACCTCCTGGATGATGCACAGTCAATAATAAAGAAGCAACTAAGTGCAAGCCCAATTATATAGTTTCACTGTATCTGACAACATACAATGAACAGCTGGGGCCGATTAAATATCGCCACCTGCTATTTCCACCCACGCAGCGCAACGCAAGTGCAACGCAAGTTAAACGGGTCCTCTATGGCATTACTAGAGACATGCAAAATTCGCGTTATTTTCTGACAGCTGGCTGGACTCCAAGTGACTATAGGCTCGTTCGACGTCTCCCGCTGGCCGATGTTTTCGTGACTTGCCGCGGAGAATGCTTACACGGTATAGAGGCCAACCTCTGTAAAGACGTAACACAAATGACAACACATAACAGTTCGTGGTCATTTGAATCGCAGAATATGTTCTGTTATGTATAGGAAAGTGAAGTTTAGTCTGATACCATATGATAACGCGAATTTTGCATGTCTCTAGGCATTACATAAATAATTCCAAGGCAGCGCAAGCAGATGCAACGCAGGTGCATATTTTGCGTTGCATCCGTAAAAAGCGATATTTAATCGGCCCCCTGCTGTCTGCTAAAAAAACGTATATATTCTTGGAAGCTAGCCTATAGGGTAGTGAACCCGCGAATTTATCCGCTATTACTTGTTCCTGCTGCGTGCACCAAGATTGTACAGTACTGAGCAAACACTAGCTTACCTTGCAGTTGTTCTCAACATGCCACTGACTTAACGAAGAAATAAATAATTAAAGTTAAATATTTAAACCCTCAAGTTTGATCCATCCAGATGAAGATTGTAATTTCTTCACCAAATGGCACCAAAGTAAACATTAAGAGTCGGTCAAAGTTACCACTGCAGTCAAAGTATCTCCATTTGGCGGTATTTAGATTTATTTAAAATGGAAAAACCGCTAACCAAAATCGCTTCCATACAGTATGCAGAACCGATACTCCCGTGCATGCGATAAAATAATACATTCACAGACTAAATAATAACAGACGTGAAATGACGTGGCGGGTCATTTGACAAGGGCGAACTCAGCCGCTTATTGGCCGTCCGAGGTTGTCGATACCTGCTGCGTGTCTGTTTGGCTCCTGTATGCTACGACAGATTTTGCTATTGGCCGGGCTGCCGGCTAGCAGTAGGCGTTTCCGCCATGTTGCTGGCCAGGGAAGCCATCTTGCTGACGTGTGTAACTGAGTTCGCAATGCTACCAACTGTTTCACTTCTGTATTCCTAAATATTCAGTGGTACTTACAAGTACGTGAATTTTGCGGATATATTCAATGTCAGGTTGAACGGCAATACGAAATACTTCACCATAACTTCTGTGATTAGACGACAGTTGTCTCGGCACACGTTTGACTAAGTCGGTAGTAAATAAGTAAATAATTCACAGCGCTATCGCGAGTTACCAGCTTGTACGGTTTGAAGCCAATGGATACACGATTTTGGCCAGAGAATGGAATGAGAAATATAGACTGCTGCCAGGTGAATATGAGAAATTCACGCACCTCTAGTGATGCTGTGGTGCGACTGACCAGCGACGAAGTGGGCCAGTGAGGGTTGTCTCAACGAATGCAGACGGACAGAGAACGAGCGTGGCTAGGATCGCAATTAGCGAGCAGCGCCTATCGTGGAAGTCTGCGTCACTTCCGCGACACGCGGGCATCGCGAGAAACAGCGAACCAGAGGCGTTTGCCACGTCCAAGGAGGAAAACTAATGTATTACATTTATAGAGATTGTTATTTATCGCGGGAAAATTTGACTGCTTGCTCCGTTTCAACGTACGCCCAGCACGTTAGAAAGTTTTCTCCTGCCACAAGCTAGCATATGTATGAGAATTAACCGCTCCATTTTATTATCAAAATATTAATTCTGCTGTTGTAACAAGCAAACGTTTGTGATTGATAGGGACCCCTGATTTTCGTGAAAAGAATTTTCCCCCACCCTCCGTACACGTCATCAATTCTGCTTCATGGTTATTGGCAGCATGTCTCCATAAAGTGACGTATATCATTTGACTGAGCCAATTACAATAACGTTCCTTCGACAAAGCACGTTTGTGATCTAAAGGCTCGTGACAGTTAAAATATCCAATCACTTGCCACGAAGCAAAACTGCATATGTGCACATCAGGCACCGAAACAAAGCGAGGCAAAATTCTTTACTCAAAAACAGGGGTCTCTAGTGATTATTCATAATTCAGTATAGAATTTCGTACCAAATTCTGTGCAAAATCACTGCGACAGTGTGTACCGCACCTACGCTTGTTTCAGACAGAATTCCGTAATTAATTTCACGGATAGAGCCCGTCCTATTTTTCATCGCAGTGTATGTTCACACGCATGAGGAATGCACAGCTTCAGCCACGGCGCACGCGAAGTATGCAAGCAGGGTTGGCAATGTGATACGAATAGAAATAAAATTATTGTTTCCTGCTTAACAATGACTGCCGGAATTATCAAAATCTAAATAATGTAAGATACTGTAACTTATTTGGGAGTCACATGTGTGTCTTGTATGTGAAATAGTTTTCGGGAATTCTACATATATACTTTATGGATTACAGCAACCAACATCACAAACATATTTTTCTTCTTCATGTACCGAAAGTTGTTATTAAACAGTGATATTGTGTACGCAACATAGAAGTTTTGCTACATATTTCAGGGGTAAAATCGCGATTGATGTTCATGAACAGAAACAAGTAAGTAATTGAGTAGAAGATTAACGATAGTGTGTACCGGGCTTAACAATTAGCTGTTGGACACTGGATCATCATACAATAAACACGCTAAATTTTAATTTCCTCTATGAATAATTCGTGGGGATATCGCGTGCTACCCGCTTGTACAGTCAGAAGCCTACACGGCAATGGAAAATCGACTGCAGTGCATGCATAGAACTAAAAGTGTTATGGTTGCTGCCAGATGAAGCCACGAAATACTCTTGCCTCCAGCTATGGATAATTGTGCATTGCAGAGTGGTGTTTATAAGGGATGATCCCCACTGGGACTCGAACCCAGGCCGTCGTTGAGGACAGGTATTGTCGCAGCAATACGCCACCGCAAACTCCACCATATGACTGAGTACTGTAAGTGATGCTGTTGCTTATACGTCGAGCACATACACCCATTTTACCCTCAGCAGCAGTGGCGGTGTAATGTAAATGTTGCCGTCTGCGATGGTGAATGTGGAGGAAGATTAGGGGAATCGTTGATGAGCGGGGTAGGGCGACGCCTCCCAGGGTTACAGTCCCAGCTGTGCTCAGAATGTAACCTAGCAAGTAGCTACCGCTTGTTTCTGCACGTGAACGGGAAGACTACGGATTTAGTTCTTGTGTTTGGAGGGGCCGCGGTGGTCGAATGGTCAGACCAATCGTCTCCCACCAAGACGATCCGGGTACGATTCCTGGAGTGGTCGGATGTCGGTTGTTTTCACCATAATAAACGTTTAGCTGTCACCACCAAAGTATTGTGGACACCAAAAAAGTATTTTATATGTTGACTGCAAAATAACTTGGTATGAAAAGTTTCCTGCAAAAGTTTTATTTCAGTGTTGTGGCCCTTCGCAAACAAAATTTCGGGATCACTTTCACGGATTATTTGAATCCACTTTACTTAACCTGTCCTCCCCCCCCCCCCCACCCCCCAATACAACTTTAACACGTTAATAGTACTACATGTATTTCTCGAAATACTGAACATTCTAGTATAGCTCCACAATTGTATCAGAATTCACACCGACCAGTCGCCACGAAACCTAGAAGTAAACACTCTTGACTTCGCCACAATTGTTTCATCGGCGAGATCGCAAGGTACGCTGGCGAGCAGCAGGCCCACGATGGAGACAGTAAACATAGTGGATAGTCGTGGAACAATTTTCGTGACAGCATACTTTTCAAACTGTAGCATGCTTAGCATTGTATTATTGGGCAATGGTTATGTATCATGGTCTAGATGTTTATAGACCCAACCACAAGTAATTTATATAGTGCTTTGAGCTCTCGTACTAGAATGACTGTCCTTGATTAGTCTATGTAAGACATACAGGCAAATTAGAGACAGCCATGGCTGTTGAGAGAGCTCAATGCGTTTTAAAAAGAGACCCGAAAATTTCGCGAATTAATTTTAGAAGACATCATATTTCAAATTCCTGTACTTTCGCAATTTGTTCAACACTGAAACTCTTCATTAAGGACAATTAACCAAAGCTAAGCTGCATGAAAACACTAATTTCGCGTTGATGTACTACTTGCTCTGGAACAGCAACCAATGAGCAAGCAGCTAAAGACAGACTGTGAAGTCTAGCAAACCATTCGTTGAACCCGCAAAATTTTCGGGTCCCTGCTTATCGTTTGGGACACCTGGTTTCCGCGAAAAAATTTTTGGGCCAGTTTATTTCAAAGCCTTACAAGCACGCCTGCAGCTTTGCTTCGTGGTCAATTGTAGGACGTTTCTGATTCTCAGCGTCTCGGGATTCTACCCACAAATCACAGACGTGTGGTGTCGTAGTAACCTTATTCTGATTGGTACAGTCAAATAAGTGACGCCCCTGAACAAAAACACGATGCCAATAACAACGAATCAAAGCTGGGGATGTGCACATAAGGCATTGAAACAATGTGGTGAAAAATATTTTTGTATGAAAATTAGGAGCCCTTAACCGCCGTTAGAGATGGTGAAATTTCGCGAATTCAATGATCTGCATGTTAGAATCAAATATCCTATGCATACTCAAGCCCCGACCATTTGTCCACTAGCTGCTACTCAGTGGAAAAGCAGACAGTGAACGAATAGACAGGGTCTTGAGTATGCATAGGATATTTGATTATAACATGCAGGTTACTGGATTCGTGAAATTTCACCATCTCTAATCATCGTGCATCAACTGCCTGTCTACTGACTACTGCACAAGTGAGCAGTAAGTTTCATCCCAGGACAGGATGGGAGGGATTCGGTTCTTGCATCCTTGCAAATTTACTATTGGCGCATTTAGCTGGATTTAGTTTTTTGGACATACTCCATTGCGATACCCTCCAACTTTAAAAAAAAAACTGGTTCATTAAGTGTACTTAAGAAAAAATACACGGTGCTCCTACTGACAGGACAAAACGAAAAGCAAACAAAAAAATTAAAAATAAATCAAATACTATACGAAAATGATAAGAGACTAATTCAGCATACGTAACATTTCTCACAATTTGTAAAATCTTCCCAATTTTTTCTGTGAAACAGATTTAGCTTAATTTACTATTAACTTTTGTAATTTAGCACGTGAGTTTTTATGTGTCTTTTTGCTTGTTCTAATCATTGTGTTTCTATAATTGTACGTAGTCTACAACATGCACGACAAATTATAAAACGGCCGTGGTACTGAATTTTTATTGTGTTAAAATAAATAAATATACATCACAATGGAGTATCTCCAAAAACTAAATCCCACGGCATCACTCTTCCAAAAATCAAAAAGTTGAACCGTGATCCAATCGCAATCGTGCCAGAAATGTAACTGCGTTGGGATTCCACCTTGTCCATAGCCTTCGTGGGGATGATGTAAAGTGAGTACGAAGGAGCGGCGGAATGCAAGGGGGAAGAAAACGGGAAAGGAGAGTTATGACAGGAATATTTCGCAAGTTCAATTACGTGCTCGGTAGAATCCACTGTCCTATGACAATTACCTGCAACACACTGAAACTACAGAAACTGAACGAAGAGACGGGGCTTGAGAATACTTAGGATAGTGGATTCTAAAATGCGTTTCCTTGAACAGGCGTAATAGCTTATTCATTTCCTTAAGAGTGCGCGGTAGATAGATAAACGCTGAAAACATCGATTGATTCCTACGCTTTTTTTTTAGCCAATATGGATAAAATACTCAATGACAATCCTAGATATTGGTATTTGCCAACTTCAAGAGTAAATATTTATCCGAAATTACTAATTCGTTACGGGTGATCTCTTGCGCCGCAGTTAAATGTACGAGGTTCCGGCGTCAGAGATTGTGCCTGAGAAGTTCGTAACACTGGAAACAATTTTATTTAAAACGTCGGCTAAAACTATTGTCTAGGATTGCTGTTGTTTAGTTTCGCAAATTGGCTTCAAGAAACCCACAGTTATAAATTAATGATTTTAGCGTTGAATTATGTACCACGCCCTCTTAAGGGCGTTCAAGTGGGGAAAAATTCATAATTTTATATTTGTATAAAATAGTGTTAGTTTTGTAGACATTACTTCAGAGAACATTAACATCTAACGGAAAAAAATTAGCTCATCTAGTTTTCCCGTAATGTCACTTCAAAGTCAAAATTTGCATATTTTTACTTCAT